>JAHWFO010013951.1:586614-642481 GCA_023313115.1 Rhysida immarginata
TTAAAAGAAGCCCAATTTGCGGTTTATAGCCCAATCTGGCAACACTGGTTATAACTTATAAGATAAAACCCGTCTTGCAGCGTCAAGTTGGCTGGATTTATGGTGAATATGATGATTTCACAGCTTGCGTAGTAAACCCAGAACACTGAACAAGCGAGCACGCATGTCTAGTATTTTGGTACAGTTTATTGACGCAACGTGGTTGGTGGGATTCCAAATCCGTTCATGTGTCTTAAATTCCGATATGCTAGAACTGGATTCTCGTTTGGGCGTTCGTCGTGTCATACGGCGCTCTTATAATGGAAATGAAACTTTGTGAGTGTTCTTTCTATTGATGCCTTGCATAGTCCTCTATCATAAGTATTATATCCGCAATAGATAGATGTTTAAAAAAATCACATATTTGAAGCTGGTTGAAAATTTTGATTGGACATTTCGATTTATTGCTTTTTACAACCTCGGGAGATGTAAGCACCGGATGAATTTTGTGGTTGATTGTTGTGATTGCAGGTTCAGTTTTGGGAGTTGAATAAGTGACGGCATAAAAAATAATTTGGTTTACTGCTGTGCAGAGTCCAGAGACTGTTATTTATTTCAGATTGGTTTCATTAGTTTTCCTCACTCTTCCTCCGTATTAAAATGTATTTGCAGTCGATGAATAATGGAAATACAGCCTCTTTTTATGCGGTAGATACGTTACATAGAAAACCGTACATAAAAAGCAGAAAAAAAAGATAACAGTTACGTTCTAAAATTAGATATACGTTCCATAATTTTCTAAAATCGCATAAAGCCAAAACGATGAGTTAAAATTAACTTAAAATCGCATAAAAAAATTCTACAGGAGTTCAAGAAAATTGGAATGCCTAACAATTTCCTTTGAAAATCTGAGTTGATATGAAAATAAATTCGTTTTCAAGCTTTATTCATTTGGTTTTGTTGAAAATTAGCAACTGTTTCTACACTTTTTCATCGGAATTATCATTATCGCTATCTGACAGCGTTCAGACCATTTGCGAACTGGTCGTAGGTTCTTCTCCTTTCGTTAAGCGATACAAAATTGTAATTTTTCATTTCCGAAGAAATAGTTTGTCTTTAGTGGTTTTTCCCTTCGTTGAGCCAATTCGTGTCTTTAAAAAAAAATTAGCTAAATTTAGATTAAGATAATGAAAACGCAAAACCCAGCTCGCATGGAAATTGAATTTATAGACACACATTCTCTACACTTTAAATGCAAACTTTACTGTCTATTGCTACGTGACATAATAAGAAGGATCTGTACTGTGGAATTGCCTGTATAGGAAGGAAAAATCTCGCGAACAAAAAACCAAACATCCAAAATATGAAATGCCGGATGTTTTTCCAAGGGTACGCCTTCATTCTCAACGGCCTAACGAATAGAATATTCTACTCGTTATGTTAACGGCAAGGTTGAGGCTGCGTGTCACATTTATAATAAAATATCCTACGAAATTTAGTAGGCAAAAGAGAATCTCATCGAGGAATCCATTGCCGAAAGCTCAGTGCTTACATGCTCTTTATATGTATTTAATCAATGTGCTGTTCAGACGTAGCTGCACAACGGGGAAGCCCCAAACTTCGAAAGCTCGTTGCATATACTTTCTCTGTGTTTGTATATGTATGCTTCCTGCAATCTGGTGGAACCTCCGAATTTGCATAAAATATGCACCGCATAACTTTAAAACTGCATTCAAAAGATTCATATAAAACAGACCCGACTGTAAACGGCGTATGCAATATAATAACACGATCTTTAAGATATTTTGCTATCGCACAAAACATTAAATATTGCCCCTTCTCCATAAAAGGACATGCTTAAAAAAAGACGAACAGAAGCCCTTCATATGTGGGGGTGCCGCCTCATAATTCTATTTTATCTTAGAAACGTGTCTGATTTATCCCTGGCACTTTGAGCATGCCTTCAAACTCCGCTGTTACGTATTTCTTTGTCAAAACAAGGCCACCATCTGGTGTCGAATTTTTAAATCCTCAGGATTCTTTATTTTTAAACTACCCCCTCCCCACTTTCGCGTAAAATTGACGGGAAGAGAGGTGGAGGAGAAAAATCAATAGACTTAGCTGCATTTGTAAGATTGCGGAGAAGGATTTTTCTCTGAAACTGTAATTTTTTTTTCCTTTTTACACGCGAGTATGTGTTATTTAAATTTATTTTATAAAAATAAATGCACGAATGCAATTGAAAAAACATTAGCTCCTTTCAGCTTTATTGAGAGATTGCGATGCAGAATAGAATGAAGATTGAAATGAAGTGGAATTTTCCGAAATAGGTCTAAGAGGGCTAAATGGATCGGTGCTTGAAAATAAAAGGGCTTGACGAAACCATTTTCCATTGTTCCCTCCATGAAACCATTTTCACGAGAAGTGAAGGAGAAAGATGATGTTAATGAATTAAAGCAATAATTTTGGGGATAGAAAAGAACGGTTTTATTCTATGTAAGTAATATTATATATATAAAAAAAGGAAACCTCCCCTAACGGATCCATGGCATCCTGTGATTCATTGGTAGGCTATGTTTTAATTTTGTTCCTTTGCTTGGATGCGGAGATGCTAATTACTGCTTAACATGCCTCTTCCATCGCTTCCATCCTTTCGCGGTATTGATTCCGGCGCATCTATCCTTATCGAGTGTTGTCGGTTTTCTTCAGTAAATGATCATGTCAGAGAAGGGATTGCATAGCTTAAACAAGGGAATTAATGATCACACTTAATCAGCTAATTGCCTACGAAATAATTATCCACTTAGGCTGCGTGATTATTGGATTAGTTGACTGCTTCAATCGAATGTTGCATGAATAACACGCGTACCCTAGGAATTTAGTGAGCCGTGAGGGGGTTTAAATTTGCTCAGCTCTCCCTTTTCTCCAATTTATCACTGCGCTGGGAAAAAGTCTGTCGACTCAAAGGCTTTATTGAGGGTAGCGTCCGTAATGCTTAATGGATAAATAGGAATGTATTGGAGTTGTTTGATTTGCGTTTTATCTAGCTTAATCGTAACAGTCCTTCCTTTTAACAACGAATTAAATGATCAGAGAATAGTTAATCAATGCTTGACAGTCCTTTCATCTATTAAGAAAATGATAAAAACTGACTTAAGCAGGGCCATCTCAGCAATAGAAAATAAAGAGACGTTTATCTGTCGCGTGATCGAAAAATTGTCGCTCACTATCTGTTTTGCTGTCAGCAGTCCGTAGCCAATAAAATACAAAAAAAAAAAAAAAGAATACGTGGCGCAAGCTTGCTTGATGGGTATGAAAGTTGAGATGTCTATGCATATATCAGCCATTGCTGTCAAAAAAGAGAATACCATTGGCTTCCGAACCAAGGGAAGTAGCATTTCCAAAACTTAACCAACTTGTGAACTTTTCGCGTGCTGCTGTCATTTAAGTGTACCGTAATTTCCTTGACAAATACATGAAAATAGCCCTTCCCTGACTTTCCAGAATGTGGGAACCTTGACAGTTGTCCAAGACGTCTCGATAAGCAACAACGTTCATCTTTCCTTTATCAAAAACAAGCTGGCCCAATGAAAAAGAGCCCTATACCGAATACTCGTGGGCACCACACGATGACACTCCTCCGAATATTACCATGGGCACCACACTCTCACGTAGGAAAAGTTCCCCAATCCAACTTCGTCCATCTCTATTGCCAAAGTGTATACCGTGAGTCATCAGTCCATAGGACAAGTTTCCATTCTTCCATGCTCAGTCTCTGCGAATTTTACACCACTCCAAACATCGCCTGGAATTGTAGTCAGTGGTGAAGGGTTTGTGAGCAGCAACACAACCGTAAAAAGGAATGGAGTTCCCGACGAGCAACACAGGAAGCAGAATTTCCGAATTCTGTAGCAATCGTTTCAGCAAAAGACCTTCGATTGCTCAGAGTCACACGTGCAAGCACTGACAATCTCTATCTGTCAATTTCTTGGGTCTGCCAGTTCGTAATTGCACTGTTGTTGCCCCCTGGGTCTTCCGCTATAGTTGCATGAGATATGTGTGAAAATGTTGCTATAGTTGCCTGGGTGAAAATCTCACGGACTAACGTTGCACAAGTGGCATCCTATGGTGGTTCCACGTTGAAAGTCGCTGAGCTCTTTTGAACGACCCATATTTTAATAAACGAAGCAGAAATGTGTCTGAAGGTGTATGATGCTATTTAAATAAACCATTAAGGAATGATATAGCCAAGAACCGAAAGGCCAAACTAGTCCCTGTCACATAAAACATGTTTCGAAAATATTTGAATCGTATCTGAAAATTTCTAAACATGTTCTACTGAATCAAGTTCGTCTTTTTCGTTGGCTACTAGTATCGACCGAATTGATACGTGACATAAAGAGATGATTCTCTATACGCTCGGCGCTTTCGACAATAAAACTCCCTCTGTGTATTTGATTAGAAAAAAATATTGCATAACGTTCATGGAATTGTTTTATTTTTGCATGTCTTATTATTAAATATTTTTATTATATATTTTTCAAAACTTCATCAGTGAGTACACAAATGATGCTGCAGCCTTGGAAAGAAACTCTAGTAAGATTGGTACGCGGTCTTGACGAACTGCGGAAATCGCTTAGAGAGAAAACTTTGTTACCCATGAAAGTGAAAACCTGCAACTTATAGCTTCTTAATCTCAAGAGCCACTGATTGTGTGATGGTATTTTTTATTCTGCGCTATTAGGCTATCAGTTATATAAAATGCATTTATATGAGCAACTTATGATTTTATCTTTAATTCCCTGAAGTAAGTAAAACTACGAAATCCTGTTTCAGTCATCATTGACTATTAATAAGTATCTCAGAACATTTTCCAAATACAAAAATTTATGATTGTTTTTTTTTTTCCATTGCGTGGCAGTGCTTTTGGAGAAAAACACAGAACTTAGAACTGCAGTCTTGGTAAAATGATTCGGGAAATTCACTAACTTTTAAGTCTCTTCAAAAATTGGTATTTATATCGCTGAAAGCTTCACGGAATTTGACTCGGCATCGGATATCTTCCAACAATCCAAGGAGCTTTAGCTGCGACAAAGCGATCGTCAGGTGCGCATGCCCATGTTAACAATGATTAAAATACAAACAAAAAGTAACACTGTATTCATTTTTGACGAATCGATTGTCATATGATATGCCAACATCTTGATATTCTTTACGGTGAGTGCTTTAGCACGTGCAATCGATTTGAAGTTGTGCACGAAAAAGCGTAAACATTTGATACAGCCGAGCAAATTATTCGGCATAAAGTTAATCCGTTTTCAAGTTAACGTGCAAACAACGGCCGGATAAAGGTACAGATCAAGCGTGCATTCTCATATGTAGCTAGACTTTAAGAAACACTGGCCTAGATAATACTTATCGCAAGAACCACACTTAATTTTATATACTCCACAGTAATCACCCTTCGGGACTTTATCCTTAAACACTACAGTCACCCAACAGCTATACTTTGTTTGGAATTTTGGCCTTCGTTTGGTCATTGTTCATATTCTGAACTGTGTGGTGACAAATCAGATGCATTTCTAAATGAATAACCTATTTTGAAATTCAGCCCTCTTTTATCCCTTTGTGATGGTTTCAAATTACTCTCTCAAAAAATAACTTTGAAATGTATATATTTTCGGATAGAGGGAATATAAGCTACCGGCGAGTATATTGCAAATTTAGATCACTCCATTGGACTTCGCTCACTGAGATGGAATAAGATGGTAAACATGTTTGTATAAATCTCTAAACATTACATGCAAATACTAACACGCTGTAAAATCTCTATTGTTCTATAATTTTGCAATTTCACTAAAAAAACAAAAACAGAATGCCAAAATAAATAAATTAAGGCCTCGTTATCCAACGATATAAAGGTTTAGTGCCACACTATAACTATACAAAATTTCAGGTTCCTAGGTCGTTCTGTTCAAATGTTATAGCTTCAATTGTATTTGGGGCCTCGGAAACCCCGGCGGAGCCCTAGAGGCTTATATCACTTTTCTTGTGTATTGGTTATATTTTTTTAGAACCGCACTATAAATTTACGAAATTTCAGGATTTTAGGCCTCTTTGTTCACAAGATAAAACAGGAAGCACGAAATTCATACAAGTGGCCCCTGAAGCACTTTAAAGGATTCGCTATAACTCTCCTTATATAGGAGGGCCTACTTGTGTACAGAATTTCAAGCCTCTAGGTCAATCCTTTCGAAAGTTATGGCGCGTGACATACACATTACGGAGTACATGTATGCATCTGTAAGAAAGTGGAGAAAAATAAATAAACTCAAAATGAAAGTCAAATTTAACTTTATTGCACATGAATACCGTGAAAAATATAAAAACGTTTACAAAATCTTACAAATTTACAATTAGCATACAATATAAAATCCGCAGTTATAACTTGACGTGAATCTATTTTCAAAGATTATTGTATTAAAGATATGAAAACTACCAAAGTGGAGGAAACAGCATGAAAATCATCTTTATAATTATAATTTTCGTTGCGTAAATCTTTAGATGAAACGAAGTTCTTGAACCCAACCCCGCTCCATTCAAAAACTCCGCCAAAGAGAGGCGTCTTTGGAAAAAGTTTACGAAACACTCTCACGTGAGCATCCACATTGCAAAGTGGATACTCGGTAGCAAAAGCAAAAGCGAAGCTTCTATCTTCAGGAAATCCAAAACTTTTCAACTGCATCAAAGTACTGCAGACAAGATCTTCATCTCCATCCAATAAAACAGAAGCAGCTTCAACGTTCTCCCCGCAGAACGCAATCCCAATTTTATGAGGCATACGATTTCCCCGGATTACATGCTCAGGGGCAACAAGAGTATATCCGTTTCCGCCACCAACCGCAAATTTAGAATTCTGCTTTTTTAAAATTGGTTCCACGAAGAAGTTGTTCATAAGTCCTAAAAACGGGTAACCCAACAGAATCATGCACTTCACTTTTGCGTGTTTAGGAATGTTGGTTAGTCTCGGAAGTTCTTCTTCACGAAATCTATAACCGTACCGATCATCATCTAAGATAAAAGAATAAACGTCTACTCCTGGCACCTCTGGCAGAAGAAGACATGTAAAGGCACGGGTCTTCTCGGGTGAAACACTTGATCCTATAACGCGAGCAGTGCTTACACCAAGCAATCGACAACCATGAGGCAGTTCGGCCTTCAAATTGTCCACCACTGTTAAAAAAAAAAACAAACTAGAATTCATACCACGGTTATAGTACAGTATAGCTAAATCTACTCTTGCTGAAGCAGTAAAGCAAGTATTAAGACTGGTGAGAAAAAAGATAGCTAGTCCACACTTACAACCGTTACTTAATTAATGTTTAATACACGAATTATAGAAGACCAACGTAAATTTTTATGTGAAATTGGTTTCGCTCTCTTTAATCTTCAAGAGGCCTAATACTAAACACGAAGCTTACGTAAATTATGATAACCCTTATTTAGAGCCTTATAAAACAGATCCAAAAAGTACTTACGAGACGATTCGGAAACGTTACTAGACCCTATGAATCCGTCGATTCCTGCCTGTTCATTGAAAAACGTACTCGTAGCAAACAGGATCGCTGTCCTCGGATGGCTGAAGGCTTGCCGAAGAACATTGGAAATGTGGGTGGTGAACTTTGGTTCATGATTTTGGTTCATCCAAAACATCCCTGAAAACTGATGCCGACCTTTCTTGGCCCGCTGGCTTAAACCATTCCACATCTTGCACACTTTTGCACAGTTACAGAGATCCTGCATCGGTAAATGGTGAAAAATTTCCTCTACTATAACTGGTATCTCACCGATCCGATGAATTAGATGATCTTCTCGCGAGGCAGTCGCATCCACACGTACCGAATTGAATGTTTCTTTCCCTGTAATGGAAACACTTGCTGAATAAGACAACTTGCCTGCCGAGGTATACATGACTATTAAACAATCCCTTTGTGGAAAGAAAAGTGGTGCATTTTCTCAAGCTCTTTATCTCGGTCGAAATAAAAATTGAAATATTTTGCAGAAACAGAGAAGCCATATTACATTTTACAGCCAACACTATTCTTTTTAAAGGGTCAAAAGACTGTTATTAACCTGTCTCAGTTGCTCTTCTTTTTGCGTGCTTGCCTAACACGTTGGATTGCGTCTGTTCCTCTTCTACTCGTAATAGTTTTATTTCGTAAATTTGCCCATCAGTCAGTCTTCTGTTTGCAGCCATTTCTTTCTAAAAGAATTTGGGCACAAACAAATGTTTAGATTTGCTGATTATGTTAAGAAACATATCTTCTAATAAACTTTTTAATTTTAGCCCATGTTGGAATTTGTCAAAATTTATAGTTTTTCATGAAATTTTTTTAGAAAGATTTACAAAATTAGGGGAAACAGAATGCTGTAGTCCTTGGAAATAAAAAAAACGCTCCGTTATATAAAATTCTCAAGACGGTCTATATCTGCTAATTTTTGCTAAACAAAAAATTTTTAAATATCCTGAATCATTAGAAACGGCAAAAAGAATTATAATAATACATTATAAAATAATATTATAATTATAAATATTTACACGCACATTGGTAAAAAGAAAGTTGATTTCTCAAAAAGTAAATATTCTGTTAAAGCAATACAGGGTTCCCACAGAAAATCTATATCTCAATTCCCTGACTATCCCTGACATCGACGGTCTCATTTCCCTGACCAAATCATAATTTAAAAAAAAACAAAACATGTCTCTACAACAGCTTTTCAGACACAATTTTAATATTATTATTATTAGTAGTAGTAGTCACATTATATAAAATTAGAATTAGTATCAGTATTACGAGGCTTGTTCAAGAATTTTTGCCTCCTGGTCCGTAACAGGAAACATCAATAAGATTAATCAGTTATTCGATAAATAACATAATGTCTCCAGTAAAATCTTTTCCCCTGACTTTTCCCTGACAAATGCATGAAAATAGCCCTTCTTCCCTGACCATGTTTCATTTCCCTGACTATCCATGACTTTCCGGAATGTAGGAACCCTGCAATATAATATTAGCTTTTTAAAGGCTATATATCAGAAACAGCACTTACCTAAGAATTGAAGAACTCTAAGAACTGGTACCGTATCTTGGGAGCAATCAAATTTCTATTTCATATACCATTGATTAATCGGACAGTCAAGACGGTCTTATATTTAAAGAATATTTAGCCAATCATTTAATTGTCCGTTTTTGTTTCACCAGTTAAAATCGTTCATTTCCATACTATTAACGTTATTGATTGGCTAACAGACATGCTTCCGAATGGCGGTGATGATGATTAAGCCCGCAAATACTATACTATAGGGATGCAACATCGAATTAAAACATCGATGTTTTAGATCATATGATATTTGAAATTAAAACATCGATATTTTTTTGTAATAGGATTTTCAGTAGATTATTCAATTTCAAAACACGATAAATTAATATTTTATTCACTGAACAAAATAGTTTCAATTTATTTTTCTGATAACAGGGCAAATTTAAGATAAAAAATGAATTCGTGAGAGGAACTACAACAAATAAATTTGCCCACAAATCGATTTTGTCGATAACCGAATAGTGTTGTGTGGAACTGAAACAGAGCTTCCATAATCTCAACGAGATATACTGTAGTATAGAGGCCTTACAATACAACGTAGTGCAAAGAGAAATTTTGACTAGTTTTGTCATTTATTACGTTTTTTTCAAGCCTGTAGTATGCCACAGGCTTCATTCCATTGTCATATGCTCCTACAGCTCCCTGAGGATCATCAGTATACAAATAAAACTCATTGGAGTAATCAGGAAATTCACTTAGTGCATTTGATACATATGAGAGGAATTACAGCAATTATACCACATAAGGCACACGTATGGTGAAAAACATTAAAAAAAAACCCGCCGTAATATAATCGGTTAATAATAATTAAACTAATTAAAATCCATGCTTCCTTTTTCTAACAAAGCTCAGAGAATTAAAATTCATCCGTCCCCTGTGGGACACCCCTGTATAAGAAGAAGGATACAAAGAATGATTCATTACTTGACACTCCATAATCTAATCTTTCATGCCAACGGAAATATACTAACTTAGAGAGAAAAAGGTTAGTACCAGATACACTGAAAAAGGTCCTCCATGGTATGAAAGAAGAAAAATACCTAGAAGCTCAGACACACGTAAACCTGTGAAATCCAGTAATCTGCGAAGACGTCTTGGCTTATAGGCCTTTTCTTCTGTAGGAAATGGTTTAGAATGCGAGAGATAGTTCATTATTATGATTTTCCCTAATGAGCAATATGGATTCCATGAGACCTTGAACCTATTTTCCAACATGGGTCATATTGAGGTCATTATGAATTAAGAGTAATTCTCCCATCCAATTGTGGAATAGTCCTAAGGTTAATCTTCTGGAAAGTTTGGAGTTAATCCCACCTCCAGGATGCTACCACGATCGTCTTGCAAAATATGACCCAGACGGGTAAGCCATACAGCAGAATGATGCGAATAATCGATTTTATAGCAGTAGTTTGTTATCGACATTTTTGATGCAATCGCTACATGTTAACAATGGCAATGTTCTAACATTGGCAAGTTAGTTTGAACATCTATTAAGTTGAAATCCGCACAAATGAGGGCTGTTCGATAAGTCCGAAGATTTCATTAAGATTCTGTGCCGGTCAACAAAGTCAAACGGACAAAACGATGGTTGCAGGAAAACGTGTCATTGTAAGTGTCAATGAATGGCCTGCTTCAAGCCCGATTTAAATCCTCTTGACTATGAACTGTAAACTAATTGGAGGTAAAGGCTTATAGTACTCCCTATAACCAGTATCAAGTTGCTGCAGTGCTCTCTTAATAAAGCACGATCGTGCCGCCATTGGTGCCTGGTCAGACAAACTTTAGGCCTGAATAAAGGCGAAGGCTCTATCAGATATGAAATCTTTGATGATGAATCTAAATGTTTAAAACTTTTATTTAAGTCATCAATAAAAAGATTTTAAAATACCTATCTGTGTTGCTGATTTGAGTTATTTTGTTCAGATTCATCATCAAAGATTTCTGAAATTCACGATAACTCGAAACATTCTACGTTAACCTTGATTTTCGAAAAATTTTATGCATGCAATTTTTTCCATTTTCTGAAATTTAATACTACGCGTTTCCCAAAGAATACAATTCCGTTAACCAAATTTCTCAAAACGACATACATTCTCGAAAACATATATTTTAACGGAATAAGGTAGGGGTTACTGACAAAATCGTTAATATCTCGATAATGGTAACATTTCGGATATCTGGGTGATTCCCGTAGGTTAGAGAGGTTCTCTACTCAGTTTTTCATTTTGGACGTATACCGTTGGGACACCTGTATATTATTTTTCTTGAAGCTATTATCTGCGTTTACTTTTCGTTTTCTTGTATTGAATGGAGGGAGATGAACAGTTAATTGGTAGGCAGGCCCTAATTACCTTCATGTCGTGTTTTTCTTGGAACAGCTACGATGACGACGAGTCCATTCATCAACTCATCTTCGGGTGCTGATTGTTCTTTAAGGGGTTTTTGTGACGGCATTGTGAGGGTAGAAAGAAGCCGAGAAAAGGAAAAAGAAAAGAGAGATGCAAATGCCATTAATTTGGTGACCGAAGTAAATTGCCGACAAACAATTCGCATTTTCCGTTGATTCGCAGAAATTTCCCGTTGACGAAAGAAGATGGCGACGGGCAACGAGTTGCCGGGGCGACGGGAAAAAACATCTGTTCTTTTTCTTAATGCTATCATTCCGAGTTGATTACTTTTTCAATAATGGATTTAAGTCTAAATACTTTCGGAAGAAGGATCAAAAGGAGGAGGGGGGAAAAATAAATTTTAAATTCTCTGCTTTGTTTTTTTTTTCTTTGTTAGAAAAAGGAAGCATGGATTTTAATTATTATTAACTGATTTTTTAATTCTGTCGTTTTTTTTTTAAATGTTTTTCTGTTTTCGAAGGTTAGCTTTTAAAAAAAAAAATAATAAAATCGTTGATGTAATAATAACGATTAAAATAACGTAAGGTTATTTTTTTTCAAATTTAAAATCATCGTGAAATAAAATTCTTTGAGGGCTTTAAATTTTCTTTGTTTTCCTATCATTTGTTTCAAAATTTAAGAGACTTAATACCCGCGTATATTTTTTGTAAATACTATCATAGTCTTTTAATCCTCTGGTCTGTGCACGGCTATTGTTCTCTAGGTTAAAGTTTGGTCCGTAGCCGATATTGTACGCTAGATGGCGATAACTACGACTTTTCAGTAGGCTCTTAAGTAATTCTCCTTTACATAACGTGTAAGGATTGAAACGAAATAAATTTAGAGTAATATACGTTTGATGAGTTCATAAATTTTAGTAAATATGTAAATAATGATTGAAATTTGAAATGTCCAGTTATTAGAAGAAAGGCTGATTTTCATTTGTAGATCTTCAATTCATATAATAACTTGTCAACATCTCACATTTCTTCTTCTTCTTTTCAGCCTAAACGAATTTAATCGTGTGATTGATAAGTGGATAAAGAAAGTAAGCTTTTATTTATAACGGAAAAATACAAATGTCCATCCCCTAGGCGGGACTCGAACACGCGACCAAGCGACTCAGAAGTCAGCATGCTAGCCTCTTCGCCACCTAAGCAGTCTACATTTCATGTTTCAACCACTTGGTGAATTCTTAAACAGATGCATTTTTTAAAGTTTATTTTATTTACTTTCCATCATTATAAATTATGTAAAGGAGTATTACCTCAATAAAACCTCAAAAAATAAAATGTAAATAAAAATTAATTGATAATAAATTTAATCAATGCTACAAAACTCTAATAATGTTATTACCATTAAACAAATAATTATTTATAAAATTTAAAATTTTTTATCAATTTAATGTTAATATATTTATAGTTACTGAATTATACTATTGTTTCTAAAAATTATTAATGTGTTTAAGGAAGAAAAAATAATTTTTTCCATGGTTCCTGTAGGGTAAAACTGCTATTCCTCGGTAAAAGTCGTTTTTAACGCCATCTATAGGGTGTCCTTGATAATAGCCCAACTGAATAGGACCTGTGCAATGGAAAGACCATGATACTATTAAGAAACAGGAACCTCAATTAAAAACGACTCTTTATCATTTTAATTGAGACAGCGTAAATATTTTTTTTTGGAGTGAATGTTTATGACCAAATAACTGATAAATACGCAACGTAAAATTTCTGTTTTAATAAAAGTTGTATCGTAATTAACTAATAAGTGAATAAATAAATAAATAAAAAATTAATGGAAGCACTGCTTCCGTCCCACACGAGCAATTAATTGTACATCCCCACTGCTCGATTGTCTAAAACATGTTTGGTGACACTCGATCTCTCCGATCTTCCAATGACGGATTAATCTCCAATGGGCCCGAGAGAATATTGCTCTTGTGTGATTAGAAAATAAATATATATTTACAACATAATATCCATTACGGTCTGTACTGCTATATATGATTGCAAAAATATAAAACAAAAGTTCCAAGGATTTCCAAAATTACCGCTCTACATCTCTATCTATTTTTCCTTTTTTTTCTCCAAGATCTTTGAAAACTTTTTTGTTCGTCTTTTCGAACTACGTACACAATAATAGGGTAATCTCTTATCTTCTATCCAACACGGTTTCTCGCCAAAACGGAGTACCGACACACCTTTCTGATAATAAGTTTGTCGTTTCTGTATTCTTTAGCCTTTGATTAGATACCTTTACACCTTTTAAATTTTAAACTTTCTTTTTTTAACGTTTGCGGCCCCACCGTTTTGGTTACCGGTATCTGAGTTTCTTACTGATCGGTCCTACTATTTGTCAATTCATGGCTTTTCTTCGTCTATGTTGGGGTTCTTCAGGGCTATATTATTTCTTCTTTGCTGTTTAATCTCTTTATTAATTATCTATCTCTACTTTATTTTTGAATTTTATGCGTGGATGATAGGACTCTTGTGTTTTCTGATTCTAACACTTCTAATCTCTCCTCTACTGACAATCAGTCTTTAGTAATTTTGGGTTCTTGGAATGCTGCTAATGCCCTGGTTTTGAATCATAATAAAACAAAATATATGCTATTCTATCAGCGCATTAAACTTCATATCACCTCGGACCTAAATATTATAGCTTATATCTGGAACAAACTCTTTCAAATAATTAGGGCTTTTAATATTGCGCGACTTGTCTTGGGACTTACATATTAAATTCTTTATTATCCATTCTCACGTTTGCATTAGCTTCCTTTTCATGTTTTGATTTTTTTCTTTATAACTTTTTGATCCACTCTGCTCTCTGTTATGGTATTCAATTCTGAGGTTCTTATTATAATTATTCACATGGGATGGTTTGGAGTGGAGAAATTCTCGATCTGCGGGCCAGGCTCCCGTCTCCCATTGGGCTTTCAACCGTGACAACTTGGTTGTCTTTAAGACACCTTGAGACAGCTTGTCTGCGATAGCCCAATTAGTAGAGGCATCGGCCATGATAGTCGAGGTTCCTGGTTCGAATCCGAGTCGCAGAATTTTTCCTTCCATTTTTCAATTGAAAAATCATTACCTATGATTCGAAGTTATCTCCAGCGGACACAATACACTTTTGAGCGCGTTTGTACAAGCTTTTAAAGTCCTCGGACGGAATCCTCTTGATTTCCGATGTCACGTTTTTCTCAATGTCGGAAACGTATTGAAATCTAATCTTTTCGTAACGTTTTTCATCTGTGATAACAGGAAAAAGCCGAGAGGGGCCAAATCCGTAAAAGAGGATGGGTGGTTTAGGCCAATGATGCTGTGTTTGGGCTAGAAATCATAATAAATCTAACAAATTTTTCATTTCCCCATATCCTCTGTTAGAATCTGACGAATTGGGCGTGGGTGCTTGAGCGTTGTCATGCTGCAGTGTTGGATAGTGGACCTTTCAGGACGTCATAAACTCGCTGTTTTTGTTGGGCTACGAAGTGACTCTTCACAGCATTCCCTTGTGTCCTCTCGAATTTCGATCAAACCTGGAGCATGGCCTTGTGTTCGAAATCTATCCGGGATGAAGCCATTGGGTTTCGTTGTACAGATTTCTGTAATACGAGATCCATTTTTCATCGATAGTTACAATCCGGAGCCAGAATCAGACATCTAGAGAGTTAGCTAGCGGCTGTTTCTGAGCAGAAACTTTCTTCATTGACCTATTCACAAGCCTGGGTTGATAGAAGCGCCGATTGATAAGGGAAGGGCCAAGTTCTGGCGATAATCATGCGGTTCCAGTTTGTCTTGAAGGCTAGTGTCACATTCTTTGAACCAGCTGAACCGTTTTATGCCCTAAGTCTTCTACGTGATTGATTTCTTTCGCTATTGCCCTTGACATGAAGACTTTTTTGCATTGCCCCAAAGGTAATGCAAAATGTCTCGAATTGTGCTTCTTTTGACAAACACCTTTAACTCCCTCTCTCTCTGTTAACAGCGCTAATCTCTCAGCTTTGGTAATTTGCAGCCAAATTACTTTTGGCGAACTAAGAATTAATAATGCAGTCGCTTTCCGTTGTCTTCCGCGTGTTTAGTAAAGGACAAACATAAACATCCATGCCACAGCGGGATTCGAATCCACGCCCCAAAGATCTCGAGATCCATCGAGACCTGCGCTATGAAACAACAAAAAAAAAAAAAATTTGAACGAATTCAATGCAAGTGGTATAGAAAAATGAAATTTTGAATCAACAACAAATATTTAAAAGACGCATTTTTAAAAATTTCTGTTTAGTTAACGAGTATGGAATGTTATCATTTATTTTAATTACATAACGCAGAAAACTGCGAGACCTAGAAACAGTGCGAGAAATTTGTACCCTATTTCAAATGAAATTAGCTTGAGGTAGTTAATTAGACCTTTTCTTTTTTGTTCAAGTTTTAAGGAAAACATTAAATAGCATAACGTTTAAAAAACTTGTCGTATTTGCATATTTATTCAACTGGCGCTTTTTTCCCCTTTTCTGTTATTTCATTAATTTACATGAGGTAATTTAACAGAGAAATTAATCGACCTTCTTAGTTGCTTTTAATATATTCATAAGGAAGCAATTAGGGACACCTGGAAACTTCAATGGAGGAAACAAAAAATTCAAATTAAATGAAATTAGAAAAAAAAAAAATTGCTTTTTTTATTTTGTACCTTAGTGTACAGAATTGAGGGGAATATATGTGTCGCCTATTTCCAACAGAATGATTTAATAGGATAAAAGGATCTTAATTTCGTTTGTTCTTGGCTATTTCCAGCCCTTGTGTTGTTTTCCTGGCGTCTTTTCTTTTTCTCCTGTCAAATCGATGCAATTTCCGTTGGGAAGTTTAAGGACACAATCTGAATCCCCGTGTAACGTTTTTAAAGGTTTCCAACCTTAAAGAAGATGGAATTGGCTCTCTCTTTATTGCTTTAGAAAGATATATATACACACACTGTGTGGTTTGGTTGCGCGTTGGAAATGCCTTTACTTCCTCTTTCCGCCTCCCTTTTACATTCAAAGAGGAGAAAATAGAGTTTACAGACACGGATATGGTATCTTAACAGGAAAATGGGAGAAATGAAATATAAACAAACGATCGCCGTAATAGCAGTCCATAATTTCTTAGTAATTTATGCAGTTAAATGACATTCATTTTTAATTAATTTACATAAATGGTTACAAGAAAACTTTATTTTGGCATAACTTTGTTTTGAAGAATCGTACGAGGCGGTATCAAATATTTCCAGGACTCTTTTTTTTTTTAAAGTACTTTATTACTTAAGTTAGAACACCATATCATTCAAAATAGTCACCTTGTGCAGCAATACATCGATCTCGACGTACTGAGGTCTCAAAGTCGTCTTTTATAAACGAATCGAGAACCTTTCAGTTGAATCTTCATTTTCTGGGAAAGGAAGGAGTCCGCAGGAGCTATATCTGGCGAGTAGGATGGGAACAAAAGCGTTAACATATTATGCTTGGTGAGAGACTCATGAGTGCTCGGTGACGGCGTGCATTGTCCTCATGGAAAATACATCGCGCCACAGATTTGAACGCTTCGCCGCCTGTTCTCCCTCCAACGCCTTTAAACGTCGCAGTAAAACTCTGTTGACGGTCTGCCTCTAGGGGATGAACTCTCGGCGAACAATGCTACGGATGTGCATGCTCTTGATCAGTGTTTCTTAAACTTTTTGTCTCGCGACCCCCTTTAAAATTCCAAGATTACCCTGATACATTGGTGTCCTAATGTTTCATGTTCCTTGAATAAATATTCCCCAAGAATTTTTCAAAACCCCTTTACGGAACACTGCTTTTGATTGAGCTGCGACTCTGTCTCGCGTTCTTCGGTCGTGGAGATAATGAGCTCTTCCAATCTGAAGTATTTTCAATGTCTCTGTGACCGATTTCCCGAATTTAATGGAAGATTTCACGTTGGCGATTTTGTTCCAATTTGATACCCATCAAGTAATCACAGACTAACAAAAATACTAATTTAACAACGAACGATGTAAACACATGCATGTCATTTGGCATAGTGTCTTATCAGGGTTACAACTCCCTATTGCGGCGCGTGAAGCCATGTTCCGTCATCTGTTTGGTGCGCTACAGAGCTTGTCAGTGAACATTTTTTATACCAACGCGTATTACATCTTTTTGCGAAAGCTAAAAATGCAACAGTCAAAATTTAAAATGCAGTTAGCGAAGTAAAATAAAAATTAAAAAAAATAAAGCAGCGTTGTTGTGGATGTTTTAAATCCATTTGAGGAGGCATTCGGCAAGCTAAAATTATGTTAAAAATGGGATATCAAGACGGGGTAAAAAAAAAAAAACCCAAAAAAAACCCAGATAAAAAGTGGAAAAGACCCCACTTTCTATCCCTTTTATCCATTTTTTTTACTCCCTTATAATCGGCCATATTTTAAAACCGGTTTTTGCTACTGAATGCCACCTCAGTTGGATTTAAAAACTTCCATAATGTGCTGCTTTGTTATTCGCAAGCTATTTTTGACAGTTTAAATTTGCATTTTATAATAACAAAAGCTATAAAAGATGAAAGTACAGGCGGCACTTGAAGAGAGATTTTGGAGGAATGGAGCGATTGTTTCGGCGGAAGACTTCCGATTGTATCATGCTACGAGTGTTAGCACCCAGTGATCTCAGTCTGTCACTTAATATGGCCTGACGCTGCTCCTTGAGATTTCCACTTGATATGTATATCCTGTGATGGTACCAGGTTGGAATTCGCCGAGCTCTGTTGAGCGAGACAATCACATATTGATTAACACAGAGGAAAGCTAATCAAACGTGAGGCGAACGTAAGCAAAGATAATCACTAAGACCATTAACTGAGATAGACAACAAAACTTCGAGAAATCGACAACGTTTTGCGATACAGTCAGAGCAATATCTTTGGTTCCATTTTTGGCGATATGGTTGTTTAATGTTTTGATGACAGAATTATACCACTTGTGCCTTATACCAATTCTGATTCATAAACGTGAATCAAAGTGTGCATATGTGGAATCTCAGATGCAAAGAGTTTCATATAGAACCCAGTGAATTTGCTAATAATTCTTCAGATGCATATAACCGATCAAAATTACGACTTATTAATCCGTAGGCCTAATGTGTGAGTGATGTGCCATATCGAGTTTATGATATTCTTCACAGCAGTGGACAGCACTGTATATTGCCGTATTTTTGACGAATTCCTGCAGCAGTTGGATGATGTGAAACTGAAATATAGTTATTTTCAACAGGACTCGGTGTCACACGCCGAGGAACTGATTGAGAGCTTCTTGTGTACGAGGAACTGATTGAGAGCTTCTTGCGCCGTTTCCGAAGGGTGTGGCGCCTAAGATACCCTGACCGGAACATCCCGGATTTTTTTCTGTGGCGTTTACTGAAAATAAATCCCCGTACATTACAAAAATTGAAGGACAACATTTCGGTTGAAATCAGGAATACCACCGGCGAAACACTGCTGCGAGTCACGGAGAATATGCAACGGTGTGTGCCCACATCTTTAACATTTGCTCTGATTTCAATTAAGAAGCTAAACAGAACAATCTCAAGAAGTTTAATAAAACAAAATTGTTTTTCAGTAATTCCATAATTTCCTGCTGTAGCCTTTCCCGTAGTTCAGATGTTTCCGACATCCGGGTAACTTTTAGTCTCTGACCAATACTCGTTCTTTTCTGCGGTGGCATTTCGTTAGATATGAATTAACATGTATAATTCGAAGGATTATTAAACAGCACAATACGACGTCGCTGCCTTATATACTCAATTCATTGTTCAAGGACTCCAAACACACAAATAGACTGAACATTTGTTAGGGAGCTCAAGGGTGACACGTGTATCTCATTGCCTCCTCGAAAAAGACTGCCCAATATACATCGTGCTGTTATACTCATTTCCTGCTCATTGTTAATGATTCTTGGAAACGAATGTTTTATTGCCAAGGAAGCATTCCATCATTGCATCATCTTGAAAATATCGTTGGATTATCACATCGGTTTTCATGGCAACAGTATTTCCCCGGCATTGATGTAGAAATATTTGGCAACACTAATTCTACGAAACAACTTTCTTCTAGGGTGATGGTGGATGCACATGAGCTTTTGTGTCTGTGTGCTCTCCAATCCCAACAATCTAAGCGGGGTTAGTCACTACTTGGTAATCTGTTGTTGCAATTGCAGTTTGCTCTGGATATCTTGAAGCAAAACTTGGGCATTCATCACTTTGTGTGATCTGGTAGTCGCGCTTTCTTCTGTTGACACGCTCACCATTTGCTCAGTTGCAGCAGTGTGCTGGCCAAACCAATACAGCACGGAGCGAAAGGACGGCTTCCTCTGTCGCCTTTCCATTCTTTCTCAATTGTCTGCTAACTCTCCATTATCTCCAGTTAGTGCTCATTTTTAAAGATATTCAAGAAATTGTTAAGTTCTGAGAACTATCAATTCTAAGAAAAGCCCGAACAACAGGAATTCTATGGCTTGTCACAAATTGAATATTATTAGGAGCTTTAACATAAAAGCTACTTATAAGAATGCGCCCTTGGTCTGTACGTTTATCCGTCCGTCCGGCCGGCCGTCCGCCGTTTGCACGATAACTTGAAAACGAATTACTTTTTCAAATTCTGTTTTTCAGAAATATGACCATCAAAGTCTTAGCTCGGCCGTATCAACTTTTCAGAATTTTTCGTGGAACCCTTCAAGTCGAATTCGCGTGCTAAAACAATGAGTGTAAAGAATACCATGCTAATGGCATGTCATATAACAATCGATTTATCAAGAAGGAATACATTGTTACTTTCTGTTCATCTTTTAAGCATTACTGACATCGACGCGCGCACGTGAAATCGCTTTGTCGACGCACGATTGCTCAAGTGCTCAAATTTATATTCATTTGCGAAAGAATGGAGCTACTTATTGGTTTTATAATGCCTTAACTGTGTACCCCTTCATAATTTCTACAATTTTTGAGGTAGAAGGTTGAAATTCGAAATGTAGCTTCCTATCTGCACTATTTAGTTTGGTTTTGATTGATACACTGGGGTCGGAATTACGGGGATGGGATTCAGAGAGGACAACATATCTATGTGCTATTTGGTATGTAAAGGCGTGAAATTCAGTATCCAGATTCCTCTAGGCAAGATCTACATTACTATGAAGTTTAGGCGCAGATGTTCCATTGGGGTCGGATTTGCAGGGGTGGTAGTCACGTGGTCTTTAGAACTATGCCAACATATGGCTTGTGATATATCATACGTTCGGAAATGATGAGAAAGGAAAGGAATACGAGCTTTTTTACATATTACGTTCGAGAAAATTAATTTTTGATTAAAAAACTTGGGGAGAGGTAAAAAGGGTAGATAAAGGGGTAAAAATAGATGACTTCAGGTTCGCTACTTGCCTTACCCTACTCGGGGGGAGAGGGGGTTAATTTTTTTAATAAATGTATAAATGTATTTTTCCTTCACTGCTAAATGTTTACAAGACTTTATTTATAAAGCACAAACTTTGCCTTGCATTGTTGGTCATGAGATATACACTGAGTGGCCAAATTATTATGACCACCTGACAGTTTTAGGCAAATGAGCTATTGCGTCACAGCGCTGCCGCTAGAGGGCTAGATAGCTATAAAAAGGGAATGTAGGTGAGGTGAACAATCAACAATCAACTTTATCGTCTTGTTAGGAAAGGACTCCTCCGTATCCTGTGGATGACTTAAACAGGTTCATCTGGCTTCTTTCCTAATTCAGCGTATTTATTTTGGCTATAATACTGGATGAGTATGGCAGTGGAAGCATAGCTTCCCGACCGCTCGTTTTGTTTTTCTTCCCTGCGCTGTTCGATTGTCGATTGTAGGTGACCATCAGTTGCACCGTGTTTTTTGCGACGATATGGGCAAAAAACGTGATTTAACTGAGTTTGAACGCGGGATGATCGTCGGCGCGCGCAGTGTCAGAACCAGTATCAGCAAAACAGCTGAATGTGAAGCGTTCAAGAGCAGCAGTTATTAATGTTTACAGAGAGTGGAGTACCAAGCAAAAAACCGGCACTCAACTTCAAGCGTGTGGTCGTCACAGGCTCCTCAATGCTCGAGCTGAAAGGAGATTGGCCAGAGTTGTCTAGGGCGACAGAAGAGCAACAGTGCGTCAAATAGCGGCAAATCTTAATCAAGGACAAACTGTCACCGCCTCTGAACGAACTGTTCGCCGCTCATTACACTGTTTAGGCTATGGAAGCCGACGACCAGTTCGAAAGCCTCTACTGCCAGCCTTGAACAAGAGCAGACGTCTCCAGTTCGCCAAGGAGCACAAGGATTGGACAGTAGATGACTGGAAAAGGGTCATGTGGTCCGATGAGTCACGATTTCAAATGCATCATGCAGATGGCAGGGTTAGAATATGGAGAAAACAACACGAAAGCATGGACCCCACCTGCATCGCCACAACACTTCAAGCTGGTGGCGGCAATATTATGGTTTGGGGGATGTTTTCTTGGCATTGTTTGGGTCCTTTGATTCCTCTGACGGACGTGTGCGTGCCCAAGATTATTTAAGTATTGTCGCAGATCAAGTACATCCCATTATGTTAATGGTGTGCTCTGACGAGGATGGATACTTCCAGCAGAACAATGCTCCTTGTCATAAGGCTGGCATCGTCCTCAGATGGTTCGAAGAACATGCCGGAGAAGTTTACCTTGCTTCGTTGGCCTGCACAATCGCCAGTTCTCAATCCCATTGAGAATTTGTGGGATGAGATCGAACGGGCCATCAGGCAGCGGGATCCAGCACCATCAAATCTGCAGGAATTGGAAGGTGCAGTTCTTCAGAGTTGGTCTCAAATTCCTTCTACAACCTACCAACATCTCATAGAATCCATGCCTCGAAGAATGCAAGCAGTAATAAGAGCGAAAGGTGGCCCAACACTGTATTAAGGGGGTGATCATAATAATTTAGCCACTCAGTGTATAGTGTTGGTAAATTGCGTGTTGATAACATTGTTGATACCTATTGTTGCACAAACTTTACCTTGCATCGTTGATCATGAGATACCTCTTATTAATATGCTCTGCCATCATCATGCCTATCCATTTATTATCGATAATTATTATTTTTTCGAAATCTGAGGTAGACAGTGACGTTCATCTTGCTTTGAAGACCAATTGTGCAAAATTTCATCAACATCGGAATGAAACTGTAGATTTGTATAACCCACACAAACCCACAAACAAACATTCTTTGGTAAGAGCTGGAAAATCACCACACCCTTTTAATCCCACCAGAGTGAGTACTGTAGTCACCAGAACGGAAACGAGCAAGTCTCTATCCATACTAGTGTTATATAAGGGTTTCTGCACCATAAATTTTACCTAACTTTTCACAAGCCTGCACAGTGTTTTTTCCTTTTCGGAAGTAATCAAGTAAAACTTGGCGAAAATGTTGATGTTGACTGTCCATTCCCACAACGTTATAGACGGAAGAATTGTTGATCACCCAGCTTTTTCCTTGATGGAAGTTGTCATCTGTCAATGCGCATGCGCAAGAATCTGTAGGAAACGCAGAGCATTAAATTTTTTGAACTATAATCATCTATAGCGGTTGTTCCCAAACTTTTTAAGCCGGGGCCCCTCTGATGCTCCAGAAAATTTTCCACGGCCCCTTATTAAAAATAACGCATCGGAAAACTCAACTATGGTTGGCTGCCGCGGCCCCCACTTTGGGAATCACTGATCTATAGAAAAAAAAAACAAAATAAAACGCAATGACTTTTTAAAGATCCAGTATATGTTTGGAAGAAGTTCAGATGGAACGTGCTTAAGGAAAATATGTTGAAATGTTTTGAATAAACCTTAACTGTTAAATTAATTAGTTTCGCTTTTGTAAGCAAATCAAAAGATGAAACAAATTTAAAATTTTTTGGAGAGACTGTCAGAGATAAAAGATTTTGGAATATTTTATGCGTATAATTTTGTAACGGGATTTGGTCTCTTTGCATGTCCTTCTCCCTTTTGCCCTTGCTTTGCCCTCCTTCGTCCGTATAATAAAATTAAAGCTCTGGGAAGGAGGGAAAACATTTCAGAAACGTTAAGTGTTATAAAATTTTATTTATTTTTCTAAGAGGAGAATAATATTTTTCGTTTTTGTTTTGACTTGTAGAATTTATCGTATCCAAGTGTTGCCTCCCCGTGCCTCTCATCATCCTGAGCGTAAAAGTTGTGCTGGTTTTTATTCTCTTCACCCGAAGCAATCTCTCTACGACGAACGAGGGTTCCCTTTTTCTTTTTATATTTATTTTATCCCATCTCTTCTTTGCGTTATATTCTTAAAAGGGAAGTTAGTGCTCGCAATGGAGTGAAATTCTTATTTTTATAAGTAGTTCTAGTCGTCCTCGTCGCAGAGTTGTTTGTTTGTTGTTGTTGCTGTGTTTGGGTTTTTCTTTATTTTTAGCAGGGGAAAAAATTCTTAAAAAGTTTTCTTTTATCTTCCCTTTTTCCTCTTTACTATTTCTCTGACTCTTCCGTTCTCATTGCATCGTCTAAGTGGGGCTGTTAACTCCGTCTATGGCGAATTCATCCATAGATTCAAATTGTCTTTTATTGCCGCGGACCACGCGGATGAGCTCATCACGAAAGGGAGCCGATGGTGCACGCACGCACACATATGTACCACAGTTCGCCATGCATAATTGATGGAAGCCTAAGTAGACGACTCCCGCAAGCTCGCGCATCATTGTCGAACGCAAGAGTATACTCCCTTCCACTCCATTTCTATGCATTTATATGTATTTTTTAAATATTGATGTAACCGAGATGTTGGTTTTTGCCGTCCCACTTTGTTATTTGGTGACTCACACTGTTTCTTCTTAGCGCAGCACCTCTGGAAAGGTACATTGTCATAGAAGGTTCGACAATTAATAAACGAGACTGACACTACTTTGAACGTGTTCAAGCACGTGCGACCACGATGATGCGTTTTTTTTTTTTTATCTATAAACTATCCTTGTTGCCATATGTACAAGTTGCAACAATAAAGTTGCACGCGCCTATATAGTCTCGTGCTTCAACCACACGCAGTCATTAGTTGACGCTCCAATATTAAACATAAAACAAAGGGCAAACATTAAGTTCTGTTTTAAACTTGGAATAACCGCTATGGACACTTATAAATTGATAAAGCGACTGTATGGTGATGATGCACTATCTCATCACGTGTTTTTGAATGGTTCGCTAGATTTTGTGAATGGCCGGGAAGAGCTGAAAACAGGGTTCGTACACATGATCAAAGATAAAATTCCATGACTTTTCCAAAACTTTTCAAGGCAATTCAATACATTTTCCAAGACCATAATCTTTTTTATTTTTAAGAATAAAATATTCATATCTTTTATAAATAATTATTAAGGAAACATTAAATCTGTTCAAAAAACTTTTTTCCAAAATTTTTCCAAAACTTAAGTCAGAAATCATTGATTTTCCAAAACTTTCCAGGTTTTCATGACCCGTACGAACCCTGGAAAAACAACGAAGACACGGGAAGTCCAAAAACTATTCGAAAACAGGAAACGCTCGAGAAGGTGAGAGAAGTTTTGTAAGAAGTGATCGGCAAATGAACCTGAAAATGAAGGTAGAAGCCTCAAACATTAACCGAGAAACAATTTGCCTAATATTGACAGAAGATGTGGGCAAAAGGAAACTGTGTGCTCAGTTTGTGTCACATTTTTAACAGATGAGCAATAAGGAAACGGAGTGGATGCTTGCATGGAATTCATCGCGGCTGCAGATGCCAACCAGAACTTTCTGGATTCAATTGTGATGGGACGAATGAATATGACCACGAAACAAAACGACAGAGCATTTAAAGGAGGTCCCCAACATCCCAGCGAAAACAGAAATTCCGGTTTCAAAAATTAAAAACAAAAGTAATGCCCATCACTTTCTTTGACAGCACTGGCATTATCCATAAGGAGTTTGTTCCGCCTGGACAAAGAGTCAACAAACAGTAGTACTACATGGAGATTTTGCAATGTCTGATTAAGAGAATCTATCCAGCACGGTCACAATTTCAGGGAAAAGGAGTCGGTTCTTATTACACGATAATGCCAGACCGCTTGTCAAGGAGTTCTTAACCAGTAACGAAATTGTGGAGCTTTGTCACCCTCCCTATTCCCCATAGTTGTCACACCAGACTTTTTCCTCTTCCCAAAGGTGAAAACAAGTCAGAAAGGACACAGATTTGAGAATATAGAGGACATCAAAAACAACGTTACAGCCGAACTTGGAAGGATTAAGGCAGAGGATTTTAAAGCATATTTCTAAAACTTGTACGAATGCTGCAATAAGTGTGTAGCCTCAGAGGGTTAACTTCTTGAAAAGTATTAAACATTTTTCTCATAAATATGTCTTGTATTTGGTAAATTGCTCCAGTCTCGTTTATTAATTGTCTCACTTTGTATGTAGGATCGTTGTATTTACCAGTTTTAAAACGATATAGTTACGCACCGAAGAATTATTTCTTATATCTAATGCTTGGATATTGCAGTTGTTTCTTATTCATGGCAGTATTAAACATACACTGCCCAATGCATTAGAAACACCTGTTTAATATTTTACTGTCAACATACATGCGGTTGCATAGTCAATAAGACCAGGCGTTCACCAGATATTCCCTTAGTTCTCGAAGACTTGTTGAAAGAGGATCTTGTTATCGGATATGGCGTTCCCAACATGTCCAAAACATTCTATCTTGGATTTAGGGCAGCTAGGGTAAATGACGGAGGCTCGCTGAACGACTTTTGACCCAACTGTTCTCGTGACGAACAGTGACATTCTTGTCCCTGAAGAAGCTTTCACATGCAGGTTAAAAATGTAGCATTCCGGATGGACTTGGTCGGCAACAATGTGAAATTTGTCCGTGGAACGTATCCGACCTTATATGAATATCAGGAGAACAGCTCCATTTGCGACAGAAGCTGCTTGCTATGACACCACCACCAGAATATTCAGTTGTCTTTATGTATGAAGCTCAATGTTTCCGGAGGGCTCCCGCCAAACTTCTGCCTTCCGTCGGTGCAAAATTGTTCGTCAGACCACATAACTTTCTTCCTGCCTTGACATATCCAGTCAAGATGTTCCAGACACCACTGTAGACGAACTTTCCTGTAGGGGTTTACGTATCGGCATGCGAATTCTTTTCGAGTCTCTGCGCCTGGTTCTGCCGTAAAATCAATTGGCGAAATTATTGTTTTCAACAGGCATCCTCGATTTCAACATTGTTCAGAATGTTGTACAAACGTACAGAAGGGCGCAATAACAATAGCAAAACATTCTAGGCCACCTAGAATCAGGTCGAAGAGAGACTAACGTGTTCTTTCCCAGATGGTTCTGAAGAATCGCAAAAGCACACTGCAGAACATTACTGCTGCTTTTGCAGTGTAGACAGACGCTTACTCGTCGACCATAGCTCATGGCCCATCAGTTCACAAAGTATAAGGTGTCCATCATGAGATGAACTTCTTCGGAAGGGCCGGAAAGAGGAAATATATCGTTCTTAAATAATGAATATGGTTCGTTATCTGTGAGGAACGTCAGCATTGGTTTAGTGTTGATTGGGCAAAGATTATGTGGATTGATGAAAGTTTCTTCACACTCCAGCAATCCGGTCGTGTGTGGTTCTGGAGGCGACCACATGAGAAATGCGATCAAGACTGCCTCTTGCCCAATGTGAAGGAAAGGACTCTGGTGGCACTCATTGTATGAGCCGCGTACAGTGCAGCAGGCGTGGGAACCGTAAAGGATGTTGACATGCGAGCTAATGCCCCAAACGTTTCTGGAAAAATCAATCTTCTGAAGCGATGGCAGAATTTTTTGGCAATGCACTAAACTGCTTCTTCCAGCAAGACAATTCTCCATGCCATGCTGCTCGTTCAACAATGGCGTGGTTCACTCATGCTGATATCAAGCTGGTGCCATGCCCTGTTCAAAGTCCTGATTTAAACCCGATTGAACTGACAGTAGGATGTGATGGAGCGCTCATACGGATGTACCTAACTAAACGTTGCTGGATCGTTTAAAGGCCTAGTGGCAAAGTGTTCCGCCAGAAGAGTGTAAAAATCTTGTCGACAGCCTACTTTATCGTGTCCAATATGTTTTGTGAAGAACGGTATACAGATACTTTTGCCACAGGAATATACGAATACGATTGCTCAGAGAAAATGGGTTTTACATATGTTTAGAGATTTCCGAAACTTACTATGGACGATCTTAATTTATATGGCAAATTTTTTTTCTAATATCCAAATGGTTAGAATCCCTTTTTCACATTTTAAAAATTATTGGTTGTAATTTTTTCTCCTTTACGCTTTCTTACTCCGACGTTCTCTGTTTCTTTGTATGTTTATCTTGATACTTGTAATGCGTTTCGTGGGCTGGGTAACTGTAGCGGTAAAAATGTTTCGTTGCTGTGTCTACATAGGAGAGGATCGTCGGCATTTATAAGAGCGACCGGGTTATTTTACACGGGCATGAATTCATCTGGCAAATTGTCTTGCTTTAGGCCTCGTTCTAATCAGGCCTTGAAATGCATAATTGAAAACCCTCGCTCATGTATGGTCCAACCATATTCCCTCTCTCTCTTCCTTCCAACTCTCCATTTCTCTTCTCTTCCCCGCGTATTGATCCGGGCCTGAGCGAAACAAAGAAACTCATTTCGTAACACATAAAGCTGTGTATTCTCTCCGGGAGTTGGCCGCCAAATTGAAATGGCTCGTTTTCTTTCTCTCTCTCTCTCTCCTGTTCGTAGTCCCCACTTTCTCTTCCGCAACGTTTCTAGTAATTGGAAACGAAAAGAACGATATAATGGCAGAGGAGGGGTTTTTATTCCTTACAGTATTATTGCCTTTTTCTTTCTTTTTTTGGTATCTTTTTCCCTTAAATGGCCAACCGTTGCTATAAATTAATTGCAAAGAAGGGGGAAACCATAAGAATTTATATTGCTTAAAGGAGAACTGTCACTTCTCCTTCGTTATATTCTCCTAAAAAGAGGATACTAATTAATTTCCCATTGGATAATTTGTGCAGTTTTACAAATTATCGCAGTTTTGTTGCAGTAAGCATTCTTCATGGTAATTATTCAAGATTCTAATGGCTGTAGCTTCCTTCGTATAAATAAATAAATAAATAAATAAATAAATAAATAAATAAACACAGAGTGGCCCAAAAGATCTAATACAACCTTTCATTTCTAAAACCGACAATAAAGTACTACATCTTTGAACTCCAATGTGAAATAGATATGGGAACCTACAAGAAGCAAAGAAATCAAAAAATTGATAAATATAAATCAAATAAAAACCTACAATTGTTCAATAAAATGAAAAAAGTTTTAGTTTAGTAAATCAAAATATATTTTGTCAATTTCAAAATAGCCCTCATTTGATGCGATGCACTGATGCCAACGATTAATCTAGTCGTCGAAACACTTCTTACAGGCACTCTCAGGTATGGCCTTTAGCACCTTCTGCGAATTTGGATTTTGGCTTCAATAGACCAATTTCTTTCACGAAGTGGTAATTTGAGTTTGGGGAACAGAAAAAAGTCACACGGGGCCATATCTGGCGAATATGGTGCTTGGTCGATAACATTCGTAGTGCAGAATTCAAGAATTGTTCTTCCAGAAATCTGACCATTTCTAACGCTTCAAAACAAGAAATTTTTTTGGCAACACAAAACTTGAAGTAAACTCTTTTTTTTGATATTTCTATTTATGTCAAAAATCGCAGAGCATACTTAAGATCGAGCAACAAAACAGACAGCTGTAAACCAACTGGTTAACAGACGGCGCCAACTCAATTTTGACATTTAAGTATATTGATGCAGTCTTATACCAAAACAAATAGCAAAAGAATCAATAAATAGAAATGGTCCTTGCACGCCACCAAAAAAGTAGTTAAAGAACGAAGCGCGGCGGTTATGGAACGAAGGGAAACGCATTGACGATTGCTAGGGTATATTCTAAAATCTTCTTAATTTTTAATTCTATTTATGCTAGTAAAATGCAAATATATATATTAGTTGTTTATGCTAGTAATATTCAGTTTTGAAAAAATAGATAATAACCCAATGTTTTGTTAGTTAATAAAATAAAAAAAAAATCTCAAAGAGTCAGTTTAAAATATTTTTAAGATTGCACTTTTAAGAAAACATTGAGTAAGAATAAGAATATAAATTTAGTAGAACCTCGATTTAACGTTTTTTGCGGGACAGAGAAAAAAACCTAGAATTGGGAAAACGTTAAATGAAGGTCATACTAAAGAAACACTACATGTATGTAAAAAAAGATTAATGTTTAAAACAAAAATTAAAAATGATTGCTACAGTTTAATTATATATTAAAATACTGTGCATATTGTAAACATAAAAAATGTGGAGCAATATTTACACATTTAGTTAGATTTAAAAAATCGGTAATTTTTGCCAGTGTCTTATTTTTTTATTTTGATTTCAAAAAGAGCCTTCTCAATCCTGAAAAGCTTTGTAAATGCAGTTCTTGCAAAACGTAACTACTGAACAAGTCATTCTGTCCTTTTACAGTAGCAGTAGAAGAAGTCCTCAGGCTTCCCTGGCACTATCTGATGATGACTATCAAATCGGATATTTCAGGAACAGCTGATATTTGCACTGCAATCAATAAACTCTTCAAAATCGAAATCAAGATCAAATAAGACTAGAGCTTTTTCTGTTATGGATGCTTTCGTAGCTATTACGCATCTATGACAAAGTTGGAAATTTAAAAGTGAATTTGGAGTTTCAAACAGAAAGACCGAAGTTCTTTCCTTTGAAATAAACACAAAGAAGAAACGAATTGTCTAATTACCATTTACTTACTTACTTACTTACTTACTTACTTACTTTTCAAACCCGCTTATCCGTTAGGGTCGCGGGGGCAGCAGCCCTATGGAGGATCTCCAGCGATCGCGATCTTCCGCCATCAGGCGCATGTCCTCCCTGGTAATATCCAAGCGACTCGAACCCAGATTCTCCATGTAGTCTAGCCACCTGGTTCTAGGCCGACCCCTTGGTCTCTTACCCACCGGCTTGGAAAATAACAACTGCCTAGGAAGACTAGTTTGCGGCATCCGTATCACGTGGCCATACCAGCGCAACTGAGATCTCTCAATGCGGAGAAGTAGCGGCTCAACACCTAAAGATTCCCTTATTGTGCTGCTGTACACTCTATCTAGTAGGGTAACACCTGCCACACCTCTCAGGAATCTCATTTCGGCCGCTTGTACCCGCGATCGCACTCTTTCGGTCATTACCCAAGCCTCATGACCATAGGTGAGAATGGGGACAAAGATAGATTTGAAGACGGAGAGCTTGGCTTTGTTACCCAGCTCTCGTTTCGTTACCACGGATCGCCACGACGGATCACATCTTTGCTCTAAGGCAAATCTTTGAGAAATCCTGGGAGCATGCAAAAGAGGTCTACGCTTGCTTTGTGGACCTCGAAAAAGCATATGACAGGGTTCCTCGGGAGAAGCTCTGGCAAGTGTTGCAAGAGTATGGAGTGGATGGGCAATTACTGGTTGCTATCATGTCTCTGTACGAAAGCTCTGAGATGTGTGTCCGGATAAATGGCATTAAGTCAAGACCGTTCACCGTGGGTGTTGGACTCCGCCAAGGGTGCGTACTGTCGCCCATGTTGTTCATTATCTTTATGGACTGGATAGACAGGGGCAGTCGAGGCGATGAGCGTGTTTGTGTGGGCGACTGCCTGGTGGAGAGGTTGCTCTTTGCGGACGACCTTGTCCTGCTTGGGTCTTCTCGCACGAACCTTCAGCATGCACTAGACCGGTTTGCAGCCAAATGTGAAGAAGCTGGGATGAAGATCAGTGTGGCTAAAACCGAAGTTCTGGTTCTCTAATTACCATTAATGAAGAAAAATGGGGACCAACGAGAAAAAACGTAATATGCAGGAAATGTTAAAGCGGGGTTTTACTGCATATTATTTAAAAATATATGCATGCCTTCTACCGTACCTATACAATTTGATTAAAAACAACATAATCATTTTAAAAAGTCATTTAAAAAGACATGCATTTTCTTAAGTGTTTTCTTAAATATATTTTAAACAGACTCTGAGGTCCAATATTTTTGTACATAATTTTAGAGGTCTACTTTTTATTTAATTAATAGTGTTGGATTATCATCTATTTTGCAAAATTGGTTATTATCTACTCCCCAACCGAATTTAATGTTAAATAAAATGTAAATAAGTAAATAAGAATTATTGTACTTTTATTTGAGGGGTTATGTGTATTCTATTTCCAAAAAAAAAAAAAACGATGCCATTTTCGAATAAGGAAGTCAACTTTGAAATGTGCAATATAATTTTCAGATTGTAAGAAAAGGCAAAAAACAAATTGTTCATCGATTTAAACGAATTACACAAAATTAATTTAAATACACGTAAAAAATCCCTACTTCATGTTTTTCGTTTATATTGATGAACAATTTCTGTTTTTTTTTTGCCTTTTCTTTAAATCCAAACGCACCACACTTTCAGTGCCTCTATCTTCAACGGTTGGATCAACTGAAAAAACACCAAGAATAAAAGATTTCTCAAATGTTGTGTATAATCTAAAAATACTATTAAAGATAGGGGTTTCCATTGCACGTTTCAAATTTGACTTTCATATTCGAAAATGTCATCGTTTTTTGTTTTTTTTTTTGGAAATGGAATACACATAAAAACTCCTCACATAAAAGTATAATAATTTTTCCATTGAAAGCACTGTCAGATTTGTATTTTAGAAGTTGGCTATTGGTTCACTTTAGGGAGACACTCAGTATACAAGCATACAGTATTAACAGTTGTACACTCTGCATACAAGTCCTTGTTTCATTATAAGTTATTTATATTAAGCTTTAATTTCTATATACCAAACCATAACATATACAGGGTGTATCAGGTTCGATGGCCATAAAGTACCTAGCGTGATCCTTTGCATGATTACAAACTTAAAGTTCCATATCGAAATTGTCGAAAGCTCAAAATTTAAATTGCGTCGTTACGTCATTTATGAACTTTCCGCACCAGCAGTTCATTAAATTCAAAGGGGCGATTACAATTAAATCGGCGGCAATTGTTGAGATTAAATGACGTTTTGACAGGTTTTCAGCAAACTTCGCGTGATGTTTAGACCCTTAACATTTGAGTTTTGAACATTTTGCATAAGGAACTTTAAGTTTGCAATCATGCAAAGGATCACGCTAGGCACTTTATGACCATCGAACCTGATACACTCTGTACATTTATACGTAATAGCGTAGTTTGTTTACAACATGTTGAACTTTATTTGCACATTCCGGGAAATATGGCCAACGAATGTGCAAATAATTAGGAATTATTATTCGAAGAAAAATTCAGCAGATTAGGAAGACTCGGAGGACTATGACGATATAACAAGCGATTCTAATGTTGACATTAATATAATATGTTGTCAAAAATATGGTGAAAATTATTTCTAAACCTAAAGACAGGAAGATTAGATTAAGGGTATAATACGTTCTCGTTGGGTGCATGAAAATTATGCCAACTTTATAACGTATCAGCACAGATTAACGATTACACAAATGCGACAATCAATATTAAAACAATAGAAACTTTATAACTCATTGTTTTGACGTTATCGATTGTCGCCATGCCCCATGCTACCGCCGGGTGCTCTATTTGGGAACATTCGCTCTTACATGTATTTTGATGTTTAATAAAAAAACGTTATTTCTAAAAGTGTATATTATATTTTTTATGTGGTGGAAAGTGTATTACTCATTGTTTTTATTAAATATGTTAATTTGGTCTAGTCATCGATTGTAGCGAACCTGGGATAGCCTGGGGCACAATCACGTGACCACATTCCATTTTTCTCCATAGGACGTCATCATTTGTCGTATCTGTATAGTCGTTAATCTGATTCAGGTTACAAGTCATGAATAAGATGCAGAACAAACGTCATGTGGGAAAGTGTAAAGGAAAAGACAAAAAGTTCACAATAGGTCGTGGCCATCTCACTCATAAGGTATGGCGAGATGGCAACTACATTGTTTTTTGTTATTAAAAACATTATTTTATAATTTTGGAAAAAAGTGGCATTGCGGTTTGTGGAAAAACGAATGAAGTTTTGTTTAGTCGCATACGTTTGCGTGTATTTCAAGTAGTTTTCTCAAAATAGGGGTTTAACAAAATTATATCCATTTCCCCCGGATTTATCCTATCTGAGTGCCCTTTCCGACCTAGGATTCTCATATTCTCGGATAATCAAGCAATGCAAGTCCTAACTTTACTATATCTCAGGCAGGCTTGTATAACCTATAATGTGTGGCAATTAAGTATCCGGACTAATACAAATCCAACGAAAGTCCAAATGAAAATTCTGTTTAATATGATTCAAAGTAATCTTCACCTGACACAATACATTTTGAACGTGTTTTCTCAATATCGGAAACTTCTTGAAATCGGGCACCTTTCATAGCGTTTTCATACGTGGGAACAGGAAAATGTATGGAGGGCGGGGTGTTGAGCTCTGTGAGGCTGTGTTTGGCCAGAAATCCAGAGAAGTCGAAGAAATTTTTCTTTTCCCCAACTCCTTTTGTTAGAATTTGACGAACTGTCTCCTTGTTGCAGCCAAACATATGAACTTCCTGACTCTCTCGATGGTTTCTGGCGTTCGGACGGAAACTATGTAGTCTTTCAGGGCGCAGGGGATCTGAAAGGTCTTCACGAACATCATGAAAGCGAGTAAAGCACTCGAAAGTATTCGTTCGGGATAGGGCATCACTCCCGTAGTTAGTTTTCAACATCTTGTGTGATTCCGTAGCCGATTTACCCAATTTTAAGCCGAATTTAATGCAAGCCCATTATTTCGTATTTTTTTCTCGACGATACTTGTTCACGTGCGCCGCTATAGTACGTGTTTGAACATGAATTCTTTACGCTACTAAAAAAATCTATGCAGCTGCAGTGCGACAGGTGACTCATACAAACCGTGTCTTGACGTGTTAAATTTTTGTTTATATTTTACGCAGCGACCTCTGCCCAGATATTTGATTGTCACACCTTGTAGAAAGCCAGCTTAACAAATGTGGACTAAGAGAAGAACCAAAGTGCACTTCAAAAGTCAAGGCTAGCGACGAAACCGTAAATCCCAAAACCCAACGCAGCATTGCCTCTTCCGTCAGAGTATCACAGGAGACTATAAAACTTTGTATGATTAACCAAGATTTGCCGTTGGAACGAACTACACAAGGTCAATGTTCACAAATTACTGCCACGACCTATCGCTGAGCATTAACCCAATCCGCGGAAACTGTATGATCGACACCTTAAGCAACTGCAACAAGATTCGAGCAATCTTTTGTCGCAGAAAAGGGTCCAAAGGCCGCAGAGACTTTGTGCCAGATCAATGCAAGGAAAATTTTTCTTAAGGGCAAATTCTTGTCATGGGGTTTAGCTAGAACGGAAAATTAACGCTTCTCAAAGTTTCACCAAAAGCAGAAATTAATGGCACCTATTATCAGACAAAACATCCTGGAACAGATTTATCGCGCTGATCAGGTTTGGCTTCACCAAGATAGGGCTTGAAGCCATACGGCAAAATCGAAGGTCGCCTTCATGAACAGGATGACTGTAGAAACAGGGGCTATCGATTTATTAACATTCCAGTAAAGTCGTCAGATGCTGCTCCTATGGAATATTGTGCTTTTGGTCGTCTCAAAAGAGCCCTGTGAAATCGACGATCTCGCACTTTAGGTGAGCCTTTTAAAGTGCACTTTCAACACGCACTTGTGCAGTGGGAAACTCAAGGGCCACAGTTAAGTTGTAAGGCCTAGGGGGCATGGGGTTTCAATAGCAGTACAAAGCATTCCAATTTCGTTCACATAATTGTGAATCAACCTCTGTATTTCTCATGATTGATGTTTATTTGAAGGACATAAAAAGAGCGGTTCATAATACAGCTAATAAAGGCGAAGACCCAGCTAATTTGTTTGTTATACGAACCTGCAATATATTTAATTTCACTTAATTAATTAGATGAATGGGTTCGTTTAAATTGCCTTTAAATGACCTCTCAAAATTGGGACCGTGCTCTTATTCTTTTGTTATTTATTGAAATAGCAAAAGAATGGGAGGGAATCAAGATCGTTTGTTTTCGTCGTTTTTTAGTCATACATGTACACTACTTAGACGCTTGTATTTCTGGTAATATTGTCCGTTTACTTGCGTCTTCTGATATTATGGGTAAAGGTGCCAGGAACTTGAGGATAATTCTGGGATCACAAATTTATTGACTATTTAGCGTGATAGATTAGTTTCCCTCTTAAAAGATATGTGGATCTGAGGATTGAGCTTAGGATTTAAGTGGAAGCTTTGTGCCCCTTTACTCTCTTGATGCCCCCATTCTAGCGTGTGTGAGATTTATGTGGTTTTGCTGGTGTTTACATATTCTGTAAAAGTTAAGTCAAATTTGTCCACAATTCCGGGAACGATTTCCTCGCAAACACTAACGCAGAAGGGTGGAGGAGAGAAGGTAGGAAATTGTTGAAGACGAACTCGTTATTCATTTTGACGTTGGGGATGAACGACTTGGTTTGTTGGCACGTATTGGTCGGTTTAGGTTGGTTGGTGGTAGTTGCTCCCCCTACCCTCCACCTCTCTCTCTCTTTTCGCGTTTGATTTTATTTCGTCGTTCGTTTCTGTTTTCCTTTTTGATGGCTTGCTTTGCCTTAACTTCCTTCCTTCCTTCCTTCCTCGACCCCCCCCCCCTTTTGGTTGAGAGTATTTGGACTAGGCCGAACGCGCAGTTTTGGTAGCGGGGAGAGAATGATTGTGACATGCGCATAATGCCCCCGCTAAGAGCGACCATTTGTATTCGAGGCGCATCTCTTTTCATACAAAATTGAATTTTGCTTAAAATGAAAGGAAATGGACTTGGAGCTTTGCAACAAGCAGAATATAATTGACTGGGGGCTTTATTGGATTCTGTAATTTTGTTTTGGTTGTTTGAAACGTGGTGGGAGTGGGGAAAGGGGTCACGAGGGTCAATTAAACGGGGAAAACGGTTGGCAACCGGGCAGAAGCCTCCTCCTGCTGGAATACACTTTTCACCGCGGTATTAATTAACAAATAAAAGATTTATAAGGCTCTAATTGTGAGAAGTATGATTGCATATCGCCGGGCGAACCGTTTGCAAGGTGATAAAACCATGACTGGATGATTAGGGAAGGGCCCCGACAACTTGTGGGATAAGCTTGCGCCTCGGCTTTATTGCCAACGGCCGACCAAATTCATTATCGGGGGCCAACTCATAAGGCCCTAATTGGCGCACGGATAATGGACGACCTCAACGCTTTTTTTTTAATTCCTTCTCGTAACTTAGTCGTTTAGTTGTGGGTTCAGTTTGTCTTTTTTTCCTCTATTTATAAATTAAAATCCTTCGTGAGAATTAACTTGTGAGACTTTCCTTTGTGGCCGAACACTTGATTGTAAAACGCGAAAATGTTCCTACTAAAACACTCAGAAGTTACTGAATGTTGATGGTGACCGTTGAGCAAGCACTTCATAAACATGAATCTTGGATTTAAAAAAGATATTAAACATACCACGGGGTTAGCTGTTATTAAAGAGGAGGTGTTTAAAACCCAATGGCCAACTACTCATTAGGCGAATCTCAACAAATTTCGTCTACATATTCTTAGTATCATGGCATTTTGATTTCTAAATACGAAGTGCTTACACTTCTCTCACTGTATCGCAATCGTCGGGTACCAGTGGTGTAAAAATCAATCAGTGGGAACGAAGCTAGTTTTCCGACCCAAAGCGTCGTCCTTTAAGCTCTTTCTCATTGGGGAAGTCATAGTGGATATTCTAAGACCATTCACTAAAGCGTTTCAGGATATCCATGGTTTCTTCAGTGGTAGTGAAAAGAATTTCCATGGTTTCTTCATGGTAGTGAAAAGGAAGAGCAGCGGGTGGCCCAGCGCATCAGAAGAAATCAGATCAGTTTATCTTCGTTTTCAAAGGTCTCCAAAAAGTTTTCATCCAGGCATTAATCGACCTTTTATCTGATGGTTGTTTACCGTAAGTTATTTCGTATTTCTTCTCAACAGTGATCGGTGATTTTGTTTCGGCAAGCCATATTATAAACTATGTGTTCTATACACTGCGTAACACCATCCTTTATTCTGTCGATGCCAGTATCTCCTATGAGCAGTTTCTATTTTGTTTTTTTGTTGTTGTTCTTTTTCTTGTAATATGCTGAAAATGCTACATGATTATGTTATTAAATATATTTAAGGAAATCCGTATAACTGTTTTTGATGAAAGGGCTATAATAAAGGATAAGTTGTAAACATGTCAAATGGTATGGTAATTAATGCTGAGATACATTCAAATGAAACAGGAAGCTAATGATATTAGAAAATTTGCCTGATTGAGGAAGTTGCGAATGATATTAGAAAATTATTTTTCTTGTTGCTCATGTCTGATGAACTACAAGGTGGGTTCGAAAGTTCGGTGAATGGTCTCATAAAATAAAAGGAAACAAGAGATACAAACACCTTTATTGGCATTCAGTGTAACCGTCATTAGCTACAACACACTTTGATATCGGTTGTAAAGCTGCTGGAAGCTTTCAGCAAACGCTTCTTTCGGTATCGGTCGAAGCACCGTTGTCACACGTTGTGGGATCTCCGCAATGTCGGCAATGCGTAGACCTTTCAGGACTCCTTTGAGGCGGGGAAACAAGAAGAAGTCTCCAGAGATTTCCATCCGGTGTTGCTTTTGCTCGTGACAGCTTGTGCGCTACAAACCGGGCACAACTCTTACGCTTTTGCAAATGTTCGTGAACAATGGTGCTTACACTGTTTAGCAGGGGCGGCGCTAGCTTCTTTGGCGCCCTCATGCGACGCTATAGAAACTCCTAAAATAAGCGCCCTTTCAACCTTACGTTGGCGCCCCATCTTACAATGCGCCGCCATGCGATGCTTACTTTGCTTACCGCTTCGCGCCGCCCCTGCTGTTTAGGCTTATCTTCAATTCTTCTGCTATAATTCAAAAAGACAGCCGCCGATCATCCGCAAGCATCCGTCGTTGTATGTTATCTGGGGTTATGCTTGTCGACGGTCGACCCGAACGCGGCTCGTCCTCGACATCTTCCTTTCCGTCTCTAAAGCGTTTAAACCACTCAAAAACACACTTCATACTTACTGCTTGCACACCGTACATTTTCACTAACATTTCATGTGTTTCCGTCGCCGTTTTGCCTAATTTAAAGCAAAACTTGATGTTGACGCGTTGCTCCATTTCGCTATGATACGCCTTCTCACCCCCTCTGCATTAAATTGGTAGCGCGTATTTCCGCATAACTGTCATGATTTGGACGCCAGGGGGTACTAGTTGCCATGTCTCTCACTGCGTCTGCGTGAGCACAGCATCCTAACCATTGCAGTTGTTCAACTATGGGACCATTCACCGAACTTTTCGAACGCACCTTGTTGTAGCTCAATGCCATTGATATTCAAAAGTATTTTTATTTCACTGTGCCATTAATTTTTGTTTCCTTGACTGGAACATAAGACATTAATGTACATTCAAAATTTTTAGACATAAGAATGTGCAGTATTTGAGTCCGTAGTACATTGAATTTATCAATGGAAAAAAGTTTTAGATAACACTGTTCTGCATCAAAGCCTCCCGTCCATAAAAATGTGGTTTCTTTATATTCTTTATGCGCTGAACACGAAACTGAAGCCCAAATATTTTTATCACACTTAGCTATTCGACTAAAATAATTTTTTTGCCAAAGAAGTTTATTTTTCTCATCTTATTATATGCTGAAAAGCATATACATGTATTGGTTTCGCTCTGTTTGTGTGTCTGTCTGTCTGTCAGTCTGTATGTCCGACGATTACTCGAGAACGCTTTAACTTTTTCAAATTCTGCTTTCGCTCTTCGATAGAGACCCTTCCTGAGCTCACCTGATTAGTTTGTGATTGACATCGGTCTAACAGTCACGTGACTATTGAGACCCTCCCCCCCATTAAATATTTTTTTTGGCAATATAAGGCGTGTAATATGTCATTCGAACGGGAATGACGAGCACAAGACGAATATGACATTCTTTTCGATTTTTGAAATGCTACATCTAAGAAAATGACCCCCAAAAAAGTACTTCAATAACCCCTTATTACGAGCTTTAGCTAAAGCTATGTATAAAATACAAGCTTAATCGGTACTTTATGTGTCCGGCCGGCCATTGTTTGCACGAAAACGTGAAAATGGAAGAACTTAACTGCGATATTTCAACTTTTGATGAGCTCTCATGGACCCCTTCAAGCACGTGCACAAATGTTAAGAATATGAACTTAGGGCATGTAATATATCAGTCGATTCCTACTGACGAGTCATAAGTGAATACAGTGTTACTTTTTTGTTTATCATATAAGCATTGTTGATGGCAGCTTGGAGCACGTGCCCATTATGAAGCTTTGTCGATCCACGTGATCATTTCGTTTTAAAATTCAGTGCTGTTAGGCAAATTGTTAAATGTGGCTAATTAATGTTAGGCCTATATTTAAAAATGGCTAATTAATATATTAGGCCTATAGTTAAAATGGCTAATTAATATTAAGCCTAAAGTTAAAAATGGCTAATTAATGATAGGCCTACAGTTAAAATGACTAAATGTTAGGCCTATTGTTAAAAATAGATAATCACTGTTAGGCCTATAGTTAAAAATTGCTAATTAATGTTAGGCCTATATTTAAAAATCAAAGGTATTTCCATTGTTTATTTAACCAAGGCAAGTAAAAGTGGAATATTCAAATTTAAAATTACATCTGCGTCACAGCTAAAACTCCTTTGGAATGCTTAAAAGATTTTTACCGATATTATATTGAAACAATGATTTTTCTTTCCTAACGTTTATGGTAACTTTGATTAAGAAGAGATGAATGGCTCTAGCAGTGGAAATAATATAGGCCCAGTGGAAAAAACATAGGATTAAAACATTTAGACGTGCGAGCATTTCATTTCTCATTTCGCGCGTGTTTGGAAAGATTCGTGTGAGCGCTGCAATCGAATACGTAAATTTACATGCAGTTTTCGCCATTGCTATATATAAAAATATTACTGTAATATTAAACAAACAATTATTATATTCTTCTTTTCAGCATATTTGAAAATCGTTTTACGAGTTATATTCTTGTTCATCCTGGATTCGTGAAAGCAAAATTAAGTAAAAGTTTTGCGTACCTCAAGGAAAAATTCTTTCAATTGAGTGAACTAAAAATAAAAGAGGAAATTTTTCTTGGGGAAATGTGTGGAAAATTTTTTAAGGCCACAAACGATCGTCCAAATACCGCGGGACGTGCAAGAGTTTACGAACGCATCAGAAACCATAGGATGCAATATGTCTCTTAAAATCCACTTCATACATCTCGATCTAAATTTCTTTCCTCCAAAAATTTCTTTGTTAATCTGATGAGGATGGTAAAAAAGTTTCATAACTTTATTTCTGAAATCCATTGAAAATGGAACGAGACAATATTAACAGAATACTGCTGGACGCTTCTTGAAGAGATTTTTGAAAAAGAATACAAGACAACCCATTGAGGAGTTTCACAAATTTCTTCAATTTTTCTTACCTACGAGGGTGAATCAAAAAGTAACGCGCAACAATTTTTTTATGAAATACTATTTTGGTCCCGATGTTCAAAGTTGGCAAATTGAGAGTTTAAACCTTTCATTACAGAAGGATCGATAACTATTGATTAAAGATGGCGCGTATGCTAGCATCGTCAGCTTGTGAAGAACAGCTGGGTATAGTCCGTTTTTTGTGGTTCAAACGAAAAAATTCGAGTGAAACCCACAGGGAAATGTTGGAGGTGTATGGTGCTGATTTTCCGTAGCAGTATCTTCAGGTGTTGCAGATTCTTCGAAGACAGCTAAGAAAATCTTTCCGACGAAAACTTGAGAAACTTGGCTGGGAAGTGCTCAAATATCCACCCTACAGTCCAGACCTCGCACAATCTGATTATTGCCTCTTCGGACCAAGGAAGAAATTTAAAGGAGGCCAACGCTTTGGTTCGGATGAATAGTTTAAATCAATCGTGAGCAGGTGGCTCTATAACCAGAAAACGAAGTTTAATGAAAGAGGTATATTGAATCTGGTACCACGATGGGAGAAATGTATCGAGAGACTTGGTGCATATGCCGAAAAATAGATAAGATCTGCAGCTTTCTTGTGTATTATTTCATTTTTGCTTATTATGAAAAATGTTATCACAAAAAATTGTTGTGCGGTATTTTTCGATCCACCCTCGTATTGATCCATCAAACGAAAACGTGTTCCATTATTGAACATTTCAATTTGTGTTGGATAAGTTCAATGAGATTTTTTCAATGTTACTGTCAACTTTTAAATGAAACCTTGTTTCTCTGAAAGCTGGCTTCGGTTTAGGATTAAACACCTCAGAAACAAAGTCCAGTTAAAATTTCCGAAGGATGCAAACTTTTCTTTTTGCAAATCTTATAGAGGGTGAAAGAAATCGGCGATTTGTATCCTGATTATCTGACTTAGGCATATCTCATTAGAGGAGCATGCACTCTCAATTTCTTCGTAGTATCGAAACGAAGAAAAGATCGTCGTTTTATAACTTCCAAGTCAGCCGTCATATTGCTTTGTTTGACAGTTGCTACGAGTGTTTTGTTGCTGTTTTGACTCTTGAGGCATTCCTCTGCTAATTGAGTCAATGGAGGGCAGGCATCTGGCGCGGAATGGAGCTGTTTGGGTCTGGCTGATGTCTGGAGAACGCTTTATGTCTTAATGCCTGGTGCTTACCATGAAGTTCGGAGGCGACGGTATCATGGTACGGCGCTGATTTATGCTTTAAATTGGGTTTACTTGTTTACCTTGTTTTTTTTTCGGCACTTCTGCACTGCCATTTTGGGATTGAATCATGCCGACTACCAGTGTTCCTTGTTTCAAAGCAAGATGGGTGCAAGGATGCTTTAAGACGACAGGAGTTGAAAAATGGACTTGCCTGCATAGAGACTCGATATAAATACCATTTTTTATGGGGGATGAATTACAGCGACGATTACAGAGGGCTGTTAGGGATCTATGATAACAAGTTACAGAGGGCCAGAAAAGATGGGAAAACCCCTTTCGCCAGAGTGTGTTCAATCTGGTAGCCATGCACTGCTGCTATTGCCCTGCATCGCAGTTTCCACTGCAAGAGGCTGGAGCGCAGAACATCAAGATCAATTCGTAACCACTCCTGTTTACACGCTTTCCAAAGATCTTTCACTATTCGTGGCCGTCTCTTTCTGAGGGCCCGTTTAAATAGACCAAAGCCACAAAAATCCATAGGCGATGCGGGTATGTCGATGAATGGAATGGAGCGGATTCCGGTATCTTCTTGCATGCGTTCCAGGAACAGGCGAGTTGACGCGGCGATGTGTCTTGACGCCTTGTCTTGCAGCCATATCTTGTTTACCTTTGTACCGTATAAACCGGGGATGTCATGGATCTATATGGGGGTTAGAACGTTAGTCTGATGGTCCATGGCGTTGACTTTGGCATTTGACTCAACTCTGTGTAAAGTTAACTTGCCGATATGGCTGTATCCCGCCACGATCATGAAACATTTTGAAAAAGTTTCCTTCCATTCACGGTACCATTTTCTGAAATCTTTAGAAATAAAAAAGGGGCAAAGGTAGGTTCAACTCCATACCCATTTATGTCAAATCATGGCTGCACTGCAAAATTGCAAGTGTCCGGGAAATTTTTAAATCGCATAGTGTATAAAGCCGCAATATTGGAGTGCTTATTAAACTTAGTGCGTCTGTTTTCATTACTCTTATAAATTTTACTAGTCATATAATAAAAATGTAGAAATTAAAATAAAGAATTAATGTAGTTTTTTACTCTTTTTTTTCTTTAGAGTAGTTTCAATAAAAAGGAAGACTTAATGGGACTGAAGATTGTCCTAACAGGTAGGTCTGTTTCTGGATATAAGGATAAGTAATTTAAAACTCTCCATTAAATAATATCAAACAATCACAGGCCTCTCGAATAATATCATCATCAGAAGACGCAGTTGTTAAATACAGTATATCATGCTCTATGATTTGTAGATAAATGTAACAAACCATAACCAATGCAGGAGAACATTTTTAAGTCTTTAAATTGGATCAGCATGTTAAAAGATATTTTGTGCATATCGTTGCCGTGCTGAGTAAAACGAGCGATTTAACAGATCTGCAAAAAGGAATGAGTATTTCAAACCAAGGACAGTAGCAGTTCAGTGGTATTATGAAAGAATTATTATTGTATTATTCATATGTTCGCCTGCTGTTGTAATGAAAATGTTCAGTGATGGAGAAACGGCATCGCTGGGAATAAACAGGGTGGAAACTGTGGATAATAAGCGTCTTTGATGCGACAGATGAACTTTGACTGCCAAGATGTGTGCAGGCCGACCCACACGAACACCTTCTAGACATAAGGCCTTGGCATAGAAGGCTCTGACGGTAGGCTGTGAGCAAACAACGCTTGTTAGAAAGAGCTTGAGTATTCGTAGCAATGGAAGCCTCCTATCCCTAAACGTGTTCACGTATCTACTAGAGTTGGCCAGAAAATTTGTCAGCAGTAAATGGAAACCTTGAGAAAATAAATCTTAAAAATTGAATTTTATGATTCAAAAATTTATGGTTTAAAATTTTACGTAGAATATCCGAGTAGATACGTTAACGCGTATAGCGATAGGAGGCTGCCATTGTTACCGAATACTCAAGTCCCTTCTGTGCCGAGGCCTTGTGCCTAGAAGGTGTTGCCCAAACACGTACGGCTGTCATGTGAGCAACTCGCCGTCTAAATGAATCATAGATTTCCAGACGTTCAGCGAGCCCTGTAGCATATGGGATTCCTTCCTGTGACAATCAATGTAGGCTACAATTTACTTTGCAGTACAGGAATTGGGCCTCTCTTGTACTGCAAAGGGTTAACTTCTTCGATGAATCACGGTTTCTGCTCCATCGAGTTCATGGACGTTGTTGTATTAGGAAGGAAACCTCCGAAAGGAATCGCCCTGCAACCAGGTACCCCTGAAAGACACTCAAGTCCGCTTTGGTTATTTATGCGTCGTTGTATATGAAACAGGTACATCCATACACACCCCTGGAGCAGATGGGATATCCCAGCTGGACAATGTGACGATGGGATATTCCATACGGCCAGAATTGTCTGGAAATGATCGGAGAAGCACGACCAACACTTCCAAGTACAGTAGAGTCCGCTTATAAGAGTCGCCTCGGGATCAGAGGAAATCGCTCTTATATCCTTACTGCTCTTACAACCGGACTATACTTAAACAATACAATAGACACGTGAGAAATCTGACAATTTCCGATAGTTTAATATATATTGAAATCAAGAATTGAAGAAATCTGTTTTTTATTATGTGAAAAATTTAAATTTATATATGTCGGGCGCATTCAATAAATCAACCAATATCACAAAAGTGGTCGCTTTACGCATAATCTTCGTTCGGAAGTGCGCCTTTGTTGCTCAGATGTTGCCTTGGTCCAATGGTTGTAATGTGCTTTAAGACGCTCTAACCAACTGTACGATGGCTCAAAATCATCACATCCCAGGGAATCTACGTAAACAACCAAAGTATATTTATTTTACGGACTGTAGTGAGCAATCGCAGAACGGATTGCAACAACCAATTACGGAGCTATCCATAGTCAAAGCTCTTATATGAGGACTAAAAGAGAAATTGGATAAAAAATAACACTCTTATAAGCGGATTGCTCTTTTATCCAGACCTCTTATATCAGGACTACCTGAGTATAGAAAATAGAGGGGAAATATTCGGGAAAATAAGAAATTGCTCTTAAATCCGGACTACTCTTTTATCCGGTTCTCTTATAAGTGGACTCTACTGTACTTTCTTGGTCTCTAATTCCGAAGACATGGGATCAGCCTTTGGGATTACTTCGACCGTTAGGGTCGCTCCCTGGATCCTCCACCACATAGCTTTCATTAGCTGTCGGATGCATTTTCGTCTGCATGGATCCAGATTCCAGTCGGTACCTTCCAGGATCTCTTCCAGCAGTTCTCTCCCATCCGTTTAGCTACTGTCCGTACTGCACACGACGGTTATTTTGGCTACTAACTATAGTGGTCATTATAATGTGGCTCGACGGTTTACATCTTGACAGTTGTATGAGCATCGACGAGCAGAGCTTCGAGATGTTGTCGTTTCGTTGTCTCAAATCGTTTCAATATCGCTAAGAGTCAAGATAAAGTAAAAATCGCTAATTCAATAGAAGGAGAGGGGAAAAAAGAGGGCTGTGGAAAGGGCAAAAAAATGAGGAAGAGTTTTTTTTTAAAATTAGAAAAGTAGTTAAGAAGTGTAGTGTTTTGTGGCCCGAGGACGAGACTTCGTTCGCGGGGTAATGTTCGTGTCGGTTTGGCAACGGGGACGAGAGTTGTTGCCGTGACGACGGCCATTGTGAAGGCAGAAAAGGAGGCAAACAGCGTTCTCTCTCTCGTGATTAGATTTGCAAGCTCTTAGTTGTTATAGCAACGAAACAATGAGGTTTTGTTTAATTTCTCTTTTATTTTGCTGCGTAATAATACGGAGCAGAGCGGCAAATGAAAAGAGCAATGCACTGCTCTTAGTTGGTGCTGCCGCTCATGATGAGGATGATGAAAACGTCGTCTTAACCTCCGCGAAAATCTGTTTTCTCTTTCTATTTTTTTTGTAAATGTTCTTCACCTTTATAGCACATTAGTGCATTTCTATTTTATTCTTTGTCATTAATCTTGTTCCCATTGTATTGGGTTTTTGTTTTCATGCCTTTGTTCGATACCGATGAGCAAATTGTTTAGATTATTAAGCAGGGATGTGTAACACGATCTCTGCAGTCGTGTACAAGTATGGTTATTGCTATCTGCTGTTAAAATAGAGAAATAACAATATACAAGATGGAACCCGTCAAAATTTGACGGTAAACAACCGTTCTTATTATTAATCTCCATCTGTTTAATTAAAAAAATCTCTATATTTAAGTTCCAAGAGTGATTCTTTCGACAGTTCGTTGGAGCAAACTACTGCATCTCTAAACTTCATTTTGGTCTTATATAAAAGATCTTAGTCTGTAGATTTGTCAAAGTTAGTTTCTGTGTCCATAATTACAATTAATTAGCGGTAATTTACAATTCAATATTGCTTACGCTGGCAAATCAAACAATCCTCTCCGCACTGATATGACAATCAACACTTTTGCTAGCATTGACGATCAAATTAACAACAATTACATAAATAATTAACAGCGATAACAATAAAGAACAATACAGGCAAATAGATTTTTAATTAAAGAGATGGAGATGGGTTGTTTACCGTCAACTTTTGACGGGATCCATGCAGTTTAATATTTATTCAGTGGAATCATGACATAAGGACTGTAAAGAGGATTGTATGATTTGCCAGCGTAAGGAATTTTTAATTGTAAATTTAATAGTAATCATGGACACAAAAACTAACTTTGACAAACCTACAGACTAAGATCTTTCATTTAAGACCTAAACGAAGTTTAGAGATGCACTAGTTTTCTCTAACGAACTGTCGAAAACATCACCCTTGGAATTTAAAATACATAGCTAAGCAGTTAGTCCTGTTGTTATGAATAGCTCATTGTTGTTAGGCTTATTGTTCTGAATAGCTAATTGTTACATTAAGCCTAACGTTATTAGTAACTATAGTCTATCCAACCTTAGTTTACGCGAAATGTGATGGCCGTTGCAATTGTTGGACATTGTTACAAAAGAAATTAAACAATACATAACAATTAACATGTCCATCACATTTCGCGCAAACTAAGGCTGGATGGACTATAATTGCTCTTAGCCTACTGTATCAATAAATAAATGCTTCAGTAGTTGATTGCTATTATACTCTGTCCAACGAAAGTTGGAGTGGGCGTGTCCAGTTAAACTTCCTATCTCAATTGTTAGACATTGTTGATTCTACTTTGGCAACAATGTCTAACAATTGAAATAAGAAATTTAACTGGACATGCCCACTCCAACTTTCGTTGGATAGAGTATAGCCGAGGCCTACGAGATAACAAGGCCTGGAAGCGGAAAAGTCACCTGACCATCGGGGTGCTAGCAACACTCCAACCTTCAGGTCCAAGCACTATTCGGTCGCCCAAATGGGGAACTTTAGTAGCCCAAAATCGCCCAATGCATGAAAATAGCCCTTTTTCCCTGATTTTCCCTGACTTTCCAGTATGTGGGAATTCCGCAAATCTACATTATGTCTATGATGTAAGCTTCCAAACATTACTGAACATTATGAAAATACAAATAAACCATACAATAAAAATATTCGTAAATTACAAATATCAAAAAAAATACAAGTATCAAAAAAATACAAGTCAAAATCAAAGATTAAAAGACATCGCTATAAATTGAATTGTTAAAATTTCATTAGTTGGGATGAAAGAATTGCAACATTTGTTTTCACTTTGACGTTGTGTTCTTATTGCAAAATTTGTTCGTCTTAAACGGGACGCCATGAGTCCGCACGATAATCGGCGGTACATACCTCTTCGTGACTCTATGGTCTTCATTAGCCGAGCGACCTTGTCCATTCTTCAGGTTCCTCATTCTAGACGCGCTGACGACTTCTTCGTTTACTGCACCTTGTTTATCAGCTCATTTATACTCAATTGTGAATAAAGCACCAATGCGAGGCCAGCGCCAAATTTCTAAAACGGATTGGCTACTGTATCCAGTAAAAGAACAATGATATGACCTAATCACGCCTCTGGTCTTCCATTGGTCTTCTCGTCTCGTCCTCGTTTTAATAATTGTCTAAAACCAGTTTTTTTTTTGTTATTTGACAATAATTTCGCCCAAACATCGTCACAAAATTCGCACAAAACAAATCGCCCAAAAATCGCAAATTTGAAATTTTAGTAGCCCAATTTAGTCGCAATCGCAAATTTGAAATTTTAGTCGCAATTTGAACAAAAAAGTAGCCCAATTTGCGATAAATCGCCCAACCTGGCAACCCTGTCTACATCTTGGGTGTTTAACAATGAGTTTTTCCGTTTGTTGGAAACAATGAAGGTTGGATTGTTGCTAGCACCCCGATGGTCAGGTTACATTTCCGCTTCCAGGCTTTGTTATTAACCTAGTGTAATCCATAGTTAATTATCGTTAAGCCAATGCTGTTAATAGTTAATGGCTGTAAGGGCTATTGTTATCAATAGCCAGTTGCTATGGTTGCTAATTTGGGCTGCTCTTGTTAGTTAATTGTTATGTTAGCAACTTTTATCGATTACTGTATTTATTATACATGGCAGGAAGACATGGATATGAGCTGCGATAAACATTCATTATTATGGGGGTTTGATATTGCTGTAAAAGACTTTATAATCTTTGAATCATTTATTTTATTTTATTTTGAAATTATTCATTTTGTTTAGTTAATTATTATTTTTTTTATTCAGCTATTTTTCACTATTTATTCATCAATTTAGGAGTTAATGGCTTGAAAAAATCCTCCAAAGACCATTCCAATTATTATTTTGTTTATATTAATTTATTTTTTACAGTTATATATTTTCCAATTACATTCAACGAATTAAAAAGTTCGTGATTGAAATCTATGAGTCTTTGTGTATGTCGCAAAAAATTTTAGATTTTTGAAATTCTGATTTCGGATTGTTATAATTAATCAAAAAATACGGATGTCTCAATGACCGAACCTGTCTCTCTTTGTTTTCATCGATAAAATGGAGTTCAAAACTTTAAAAGTTCATGATCTTTAGTTTTTCAACTCGATTTTCTTTGAGACGAGTATTTCAGAGTCCAAAATCAGAATTTCACAAATCTAAACTTTTTTTGGGATACCTTCACACAGAAAGACAAATCTATTTTTAAATTTTGGATGATGAAATTAAGAGACAGATTATTATTAGAACACAATCCAACTACTGATAACGAATTATTTCCAGTTGCAGCCCTGCAAAAAGAAAATACAGTTTGCAGAATTAAAAATGTAGTTTTTTTTTATCTACTTTTTTACCCTATTTTAATCTCCCGTATGTTAACACTATATTAGCTTGCTGAATGTCTCCATAATTGGATTGAAAATTTCCACAAGCTGCTTATTTTTTTATTTTCCATTTCGAAAAATACATTTTTCATTCTGCAAAGTAAATTTTTAATTCCGTAAAATGCATTTCAAATTCGAAAAAGCTGTAAAAATAGCAACTAGTCGACGACCGGAAATGGTATTGGGGAGCGGATGTTTGCATTGACTTGTGCTGCCATCTACTCTGAGCTTGTATTCGACACGGTCAATAAGTGGCTTTCTAAATTATTATAGCTTGACCAACGAAAGTTGGAGTGGGCGTGTCCAATTAAATTCTAATTTCAATTGTTAATTTTACTTTGCAACATGTTTAACAGTTGAATTTGGAAGTTTAACTGGACACGCCCACTCCAACTTTCTTTGGACAGATTATAGGAGCTTTAGCAAAAAGCTACTTATACACGCTTGGTCTGTACGTTTATCCGGCTGTCCGCCGTTTGCATGGTAACTTTTTCAAATTCTGTTTTCAGAAATATGACCATCACTGTCTTAGCTCGGCTGTATCAATTTTTCAGGCACGTGAACCCCTTCAAATCGAATTGACGTGCTAAACACTGGTTGTATAACGGCATGTCATACAACAATCGATTCGTCAAGAATGAATATGCTGTTACTTTCTGTTCATCTTTTAAGCATTGTTGACATGGGCACGCGCACGTGATAATCGCTTTGTCGAGGGTCAATAACTCAATCACTCAATTATTGCACTGCGTTGAACAAAAAAATAGATGTATCGTATATACTCGTGCACAAGTCAGAGTTTATGAAAGTTCTTAAAAGCGGAGGGCTCTTATAAGTGGGGCGCTTTTATAAGGGCAGTTTATAAAAAAGCTAAATAATTATTAATTCGTTTCAAAAATTGTGAGATATCAAGGACTCCAGCCATCACATCACTCACGCTACTGCTGCTACTGCACGACGATTCTACCACTCGACGGACGACGACGTACCTATTACAGTCTGCACGACTCTCAGTGCATCGGTGGAATCTCCAAGAAGACTAATAAGGTAGGACTTTTTTAAGTCTTTTAAACCGACTCGTTCTGCGTAGGTGCGTCCTTCTAAGGACGGCAAAACCCAGCACCACACCTGCTTCATGGCGACGTCAGGCGCTGCGTCGAAATCTGCTACCATTATAGTTAAGTACACGGATGGTAAAAGAGTTGCCTTGTGATCAAACTTATAAAGATGCGTGCAAGGATGCTAGATTCTATGCATTCGATATTGTAATTAATGAGCAGCTACAGGCTTTACGTACGGTTTTTAATAATAAGTATCTAGACCTTGAAGGCAAGGTGGAAACGCTGGCCAAGAATATTAGCAATTTAGATACTAAAATTGATGGACTAAAGTCGGAAATTAAGAGTGCCCGTAATGAAGCTGCAAGCGGGCTTAAAAGTCTTGAACATACTATTAGGGAAATGATGAACTCCCTCAATACAACTAATTCAAATTCGCCCATGATAGTGGATGACATGCAAGACATTAATGATCCCTTAATTAACTGTGAAGAGTCCCTCTCAACAGAAAATGTTGGGAATAAGCGTAAATTAACCGAAGATCAAAATACGGAAGTTAATAACTGGATACCTGTCTCAAACAAGAAATCTAAGAAAGGCATGCGTATTGACAATATATCTAGTGAAGCGGTCATCAGTGACGTAGCTGCTGTTGCCTTCCGCGAAAAAGCCAAGAGATCTGTTCAATCTTTGCATAGAGAAGGAAACCTGTGTATCCCTCCGATTATAATCCGTACTCATGGTAAACCAATTAGGGATACTCTTGAAGAAATCAAGAAACATGTGCCCTTAAAAAGCATCACAGCTCATACTGGCAGGACTGACACCATTAAAATTAAGTGTCAAAATGAAGACTCCATAAAAAGTTAGTGTCAGGAATTAAGAGTGATAATATCCTGAAAATACAGCATCACCAGCTGAAATCGGAAAAACTATTAAAATATGTTGTAAGGAATGTTGATACAACCTATAACTTGGAGGATTTTCTTGACGATCTCAAGAGGACAAATTACTTTCCTGAGAAAGTAATTAGACTCAAAAAGGCAAATGGCTCTGCTGATATGCCGCTGATCCTGGCACTTTTTCAAAACACTGAGCATAATAGAACATTTAAAGAAGTCACTCGGATCGGTCAACTGGCGGTGCTTGTTGAGCTGTTTAGGGGCAATAAGAAACCTCTTCAATGTTATAATTGCCTCAGATTTGGACATGTTTCCATAGGTTGTACTGAGCTACCCCGTTGCAATAAGTGTGCAGGAGATCATCAGTCCAGGGACTGCAAAAATGTAAAGGGACAGGATCCACCTAAATGTATTCGCTGTGAAGGACAGCATACGTCAAGTTTCTCTGGATGCCCTAAATATCCAAAAACAGTGAGCGCGTGGTGGTAAGACTATTGAAGGGGGATCCTACGCTTCGGTGGTTTCAAAAACTATTGACAAAAGTTTCAACCCGAAAGCTATGAACACGAAAATAGGCGCGATGCTTAGATTATATGAGGAAATCGGAAAATCTATTCCGCATATTGTTAAATCGTTCTCTAAAGTTTAATCATGGCTAGCAGCAGCTTCGAAGTAGTCAATCAAGAAAGACTTAGGTGTACCATCTGGAATGCCAGAGGCATTTCACGTAGGCGAGAGGAGTTCTTCAACGTCTATCGAGAAACAAAATTGATATTGCCTTTGTCTGTGAAACGCACCTCAAGTCGGAACGGCCATTCAAGCTGCCTGAATACATGGTCTATCGTAAAGATAGACTCCCAAAGAATCCTGCTCATGGTGTTTCTGGTGGAGCAGCTGTTATAGTCAAAGAGGGTGTTGAGCATGTTGAAGTCATTACTCGGAACTATTTAGGAATGGAGGCGGCCTCTATTCTCATCAAGGACCTCACGATTGGCTGGGTTAAGTTTGTTGCGCTGTATAACTCTCCGGGGCATGCCATTGACCCCTGTGATCTCGACGAGTTGCTCTCTGGTAATTTTCCTGTTGTTTTGGCAGGCGATCTAAATGCGAAACACCCTCACTGGAATTCCAGATGCATTAATCACAGTGGTGCTATTTTATATGGTTACATCCAGAACCAGCTGGACACTGTCGCTATCGGTCCAATCAAACATACATATTATTGTGATCACTCGCCCACGAGCGATGTCCTGGATATTGCTATTCTCAGGGGTCTCTTCAAACCGTTCAATATATTCACTGTGGACGATTTATCATCAGACCATCTTCCAGTTACCCTTAACTTTGATGGCTTAAATATGGACATCCTGAATCGGCTTCCTATAAGGCGGGATTGGAAACTCTTTCGTGACCTCCTTAAAACTAGCAATGGCTTTACAGCGAATGCCTCCAGCACCAAGGAAATCAATGATAGAGTCAAAGACATTACCGATAACATCAACAATACGATGTCTGCTAGTGCTTGCCCTATAGACCCTAAACATCCTGACCATCTCGATCTCCCTCCAAGTATTAGGCAAATTATTGCAGAGAGGAATGCCTTCCGAAGACTTTGGCAGCGTACACGTGATCCCATCTTTAAGAGAAAATATAATAGGCTTTCTAGGAGGGTCCACGAAAAAGTAAGAGAGCTACGAGTGCAATAATGGACGAACAAATTGAAGAATCTCTCTACTCATGACAACTCTCTCTGGACTATGATTAGAGCTCTTAAGTGTAAGAAAACGAAATTCCCACCCCTTTTTTCTCCAGATGGTACTACTCTTGCTACTAAAGACCAAGATAAAGCTCAATTAATTGCTGAATCACTTAGCAATCAATTTATCACCCCAATTCCAGACACCCCTGACGGAGAGCATGCAATCAGCGAGGTTCGCGATATGTGCTCCAATTTTTATGAGGGACGGCGTACTCCTATAGAGCGATCAATCTACCCAATGGAAATTGTTGAGATTATCAAGAAACTCAAGAATGAAAAAGCCCCTGGAATGGATGCCATCTCAAATAATGCACTTAAAAATCTACCTACCAACCTGATTCTTGACATCGTTACACTAATTAATGACTGCTGGAAACACGGATATTTCCCTACTGGCTGGAAGGAATCAATTATCCTTAGCATTCCTAAACCAGGTCTTAACCCTTCACTGCCTGCAAGTTACAGGCCCATCAGCCTTTTATCAACTATGTCTAAGGTTCTAGAACGGACAATTCTATAAAGGTTCAATGAATTCTCTTCTGCCAATGATCTTATTCGTGATGAGCAGTTTGGTTTCCGTACGGACCACTCCTGCCAAATGCAAATATGGCGGCTTGCTGTCGACGCAAAAAACTCTCTTAACAAGTCTCTATATGGTGGCATTATCTTTCTAGACATTTGCAAGGCCTTCGATCAAGTTTGGCATGATGGTGTCATTTATAAAATGATAAAATTTGGATTTCCAGATGACCTTATCATGCTGGTCCGCTCATTCCTCTCAGACAGGTCTTTTCGAGCTAAAATTGGGGACTCCCTCTCCCAATCATGTGTGGTTAAAGCCGGTGTCCCACAGGGATCAGTTCTGGGACCAGCCTTGTTCAATTTTTTTATCCAGGACTTTCCAAAACCCGACAAGTGTAAACTTTACTTCTATGCTGATGATGCGGCCATCTTAACCTTTGCCCGTGTTCCTGCCCATGTCATCTCTCGCTTGCAGAAAGCGCTGCATCTCTACGAAAATTGGTTCAACAGATGGAGGCTGAAGTTAAATGTTGGCAAGTGCAAGGCTGTTCTTCACAAACAAACGCAGAAACCCCCCAGTTTGCTTACCCTGTACGGAAATAAGCTCGACTGGGTCAAAGAATATAAATACCTTGGTGTGGTGTTTCATCTGGAATCAACATGTTTCCTACGCGCTGAATAAGGCAAAGAGGGCCAAATTCAGTCTGATCGCATTGCTTGGTCGTAACAGTGCTCTTGACATTGATAACAAGCTGCTCATCTACAAAATGATCATCCGCACGATCTTGCTTCATGGTATGCCAGCTTGGGCTTCTGTGTGCAAAACAAGGTGGAAGGAGCTGCAGACATTCTAAAATATTACCCTGAGAGCAATTGTGAAACTGGACCGTAGAATAGCCAACAATAATGTCGTCCATGAGGATCTAGGGATGACGCATATTGGCAACCTTGTACAGGATACGATAACGGACTATGCTCCCGAAGATGCTTAACCACAGGAATCAGTTGGTGTCTGTAATTCACAACCCTTCTGACTACAGGAAACGCTTAAAACATCGCTTGCCCAGCCATGTCCTGGAAGTTAACTTCGACGATGTCAGGAATGTTATCTTCCCCGATTTTTGGATAGCCTAGTTCGCCTTCGGCTCCCCCCCCCTTTCTATGACAATCTTCAATCAACCTTTTTATTCCCAGAATGAGGGGAATATTCTTCAATCATCTTGAGGAGGACCTTCGGGGTTTTTTCAGGCTTCTCACCTACCTCAGTGTAATTCCCCTGGGGATTTTTTTTAGAAATTTTTCTTCTTTATGGTGTTAGTATTATTTATATTGAGTTTGATATTGATTAGTTTTTTCGTTGACTGATTTGTAATTTTTTCTTTGTTAATAATATTCACTTTTATTATGGTCTTGATGGGCTATTCTGAATTTGTTGTTTGGGGAAGAAACTTTTATTTTGCTTTTGATAGTTTAAAATGAAGATTAGCTATTCTTTGAGTTTGACTTACTGTGCTTTAATACTATTGACTAGTTATAAGTATTAAAAAATACTTATTTTGTCCGTTTAGTTATATTATTATGCTTATTTTTATGTCTGACTTTTATAATTCTTGATTATATTTATATTTTTGAGGGTTCTTTGATTCCTATTTACTTGTTGGTTATAGGTTGGGGGTACCAACCTGCACGTCTTCAGGCTGGGTTATATCTTTTATTTTTAACAGGTTCCGAACGACGTACAGTTGTTGAAACAAATTTGGGTCCGCTGCAAAAGTTCCATCCATATACCATATGGAGGAGCGTCCTAGATGTTGCAGTCCTTGGTCTGTTGCGAATGCTATTATTCTATCATTCCAGTGTTGCCAGATG
>JAHWFO010013951.1:642581-668465 GCA_023313115.1 Rhysida immarginata
TAACAAATATTTAGGGGGTAAAACTGGGGATTTTATAATTGGGTTTTCGAGGAGTGTGTTGTCGAGTTCCTGACAATATTAACGCCTTTGTGAAAATCTCCATATTATCAGTGTTAAGTGCGATGAGCTATCAAACTTTGTCTATAACTGAATTGGTCGATCTTTTCTAATTTACGGGATACGATGCTAATGCTTGCATTTCAGAGTGGCAGCAACTATTTTCACTCCATGAACTTCAAGAGAACTCGAAAAAAATCTAAAAGATTTGGTTGGGTTCTGGACGTCAGTGCAAGGAATAAATGCTGCCAACGGTGAACATCTTTATATTAGCATTAGCTGTTCTTTCGTTACCTCTGTCAAATGCTTCCGTTAAAAGACCCTTTTCCCAAATGGCTATTGTTAAGGACAAATTGTGGAATCTGTTACTAGTTAAAAATACAGAAAACATTTTACGTATCAGGTATAGTTTAAAATTAGTTTACTTAATAAAAATTTAATTTCCTGTATGTGATCAATTTGTGCAATACTTTTAGTTAGTTATTTCATTCTCAAAATGAAGGATACTGTAGTTACAGTTTGAGCGTTTTGGGGCAAATTTCCTACACTCGTGGTGGCCCTATTGTTGATGGGGGTCCAGTCAAAAGCCCCTAACTGCTTATACTGATCATCCATGTTCAGTATATAATTAATAACTATAAAAGTATTACACAAACTGATCACATACAGGAAATTAAATTTTTATTAAGTAAAAGTTAAATAATAATACTAGAGTGTAAAAATTAAATAATAACATAAATAGTATATGATTTATAACTATAAAAGGGAAGTACGCAATTGGCACCTCTGCTTTTTCCATAAAAAGTAATGAATCTGATAGAGAACACAGTAATTTATAGCCCAGGTGGAAAAAAAAATGTTATTGATGCTCCATAGAAGCACAAAAGGCATATTTTGGTCGCACTCTTTTGCAATTGAGTAATCAGGGGTGTCTAGCAAAACGATTTCGATTGCGTTAAGATCAATTCCACCTTTGTTTCCGCCGGAGCTGTGGAATGTCCACCAAGCCACTCTCGACGACGAGGATCGAACAAGTAATTTTTGTGAGAGTTGGCATTCTTCTTTTAATAATTTGGTGGGGCATGCACATCCATCCATTTGGAAGGTGATTGAAAATATACGGAAAGATCAGAGCTTAGTCGAAACTTCTTTTTTCAATACATCGAAATCTTTTTGTTAGACACCCTGACTACGCAACTGCAAAAGAATGCGACCAAAATATGCATTTTGTGCTTCAATTGAGCATCATTGTTATTTATGTTATTATTTAATTTTTACACTCTATATATATACACTTTTCCACAACATATATTTGTTATCATAAATTTAGTCGTGTGTGATGCTACAAAAACGGTTTGTAATATTTGCATTGTGTAATAAAATTTTTTCCTCTCAGGTGTTTATTATTTTTTTTTGCCTTGACATATGCTCGAGTCATACAGTTTTTCCACTTTTTTGGGGGTCGACTTATAGATGAATTGATTTATAGAGGAGTATATACGGTAAATTTGGAAAGAATTAAATGAATTTCCGTTGCCTACTTATTAGTAACTTTAGCTAGATTTTAATTGGAATTTAATATTACTTCTAAAGCTCCTTCTTAAAAACGGAACTTTAAAAAATGCTAATTTGAGATAAAAATACCAGAAACTTTTTAAGTTCGTTTTTTCAGTAATGCAGGCTTATGTTTCCTCATTAATATTTATATACTCACATCCAATTAGAATTCCTCAGATTTCAAATCAGGCTTTTGCCATTTTTTATTTTGAACCTTATTCTTTATCTACAATGTCATTATCAATCGTAGTTCTAATGTAGTTCATATAAAATAAGTGAAATGATAAGTATCAGTATGCATTGCCTCAGTGACTTGTACAATTCTTAATTTCCTTATTTTATTTACAAGAACCCAAGAGAAGCTCGCTGCTTTGGGCGAGTTTGTCTTTATTTCTGTCTGTGTACCTTTATTAATATTTAAACGCATAGACATATACCTAATTCCTTACGTTATTGCCCATGGAATGGCAATAAAAAAGACTCGGATCTCCTTTACAATAAATTTCCTCGGGTGAGTGTAAAAAATCCCCCCCCCCCCGGTGTTCTTTTAAAGTTATTATGTTGACGGGCGTTAATGATGACTGCGCTGGACATTTTCATTCTGACCTCAGCGAACATTTCCATGGTAATATCTCGCGTAATGGAACTTCCCTAAACTTGTGTAATGTGCCAAGAAAAAGACTTCTTGCTCTTTTTATTTTTTATATCCATGCATACATTTTTTCCAGGCTCTCTCTTTTTTTTTTTTTTTCTTTGTTCTTTTCTCCTCTCCTTTCTGCGACAAACCTCGCCGATTCGTCATTCGTAGGACGAAACGGAAGAAATAACGGAGAGGCCTTCCTTAACTAAATGGAAATGCCCCTCACCGCGCATGTCGTATGGGTAAAGAAAAAGGTTCTCCATTAAAGTTAGGTACGCTAAAATACTAATAATGAAAGGATTAAAGGCGACCGCCGAGTAATTGTATGCTAAGAATTGGAAATTAAAGGCCCATGAAGAAGTGATTACCGTTAGAAGCGAGGTCCTGTTCCTGCTGAAATATTGGGTTTTTCTGTTCGAGAATTTTTTTGGACTTTAATTGGTCGCGTGAAGGATGAAAATGACAAAAATGCTAATTTGTTGAAATTAATGTTATACAGGGTTAAAAGTCTGTCATCCCTCTCCTATCTTAAATACAAACATAGATATGTAAATTCCATTAAAGACAATAATAGGAAGTTAAGGGTGAACTTTCTGATGACACAATCAGATTGATTTCGCAAATCAGGACAAATGCAAATCTTATCTTCTAAACTTTAGAGGGGGTGACAGAATTTTAACTCGCCCTGTATAATTTGTTTGAAGATTAAACAAAATAGGTGGGAATTAATTCGCGGTCTGGGCGACTCTGGTTATTCAGCAACGTTAGTCGGAGAAAGAAGATGCAAATATTCGCTCAGTAGAAAGAAATTCATTGGAAATAAGCCAACTTGTTCTTTTTTTTCCATGTAGTGAAAGACATTTCCTTATAAATAAATGGTTGGATCTTTCTTTTCAAAGTCATTATATTGAAAGTAGGACAATTTCCTACCGGCAAATGTCTCACCCGGACAATTTCCTACCGGCAAATGTCTCGCTCGGACAATTTCCTACCGCACAAATTCTACTGATTTCATGTCTATAAATATATATAACAGGTAAAAATATGCACGTCTTAAAAAATTATTAATAATTTATTTTTGAAATAAGATTTTACAAACATTAATAGCAAATAAATATGTATACAATTAAATGATATATATTGTTAAAGCCGAATGATATGTCCCAGGCCGGTCAGAACTTCCTCTAAGCACCTCACTCCTCGAAACTGGTCACAGACTATCTTCAGTCTTCTTTGCATTTCTTTGTACGTCTGCCGCTTCTAACCTCCTGTGGATCGGATCGCAGAGGTTAGAGTACAAAGAAATGCAAAGAAGATTGAAGACACTGCGACCAAAGAGGCAGTTCTTACTGGCCTGGAACATATCATTTGGCTTTAACAATATACAGGGTCTTTATTATTAAAGTTACATTTTGACATGGCCATAGAAAAAAAAACTACTGGACCAAAAGCTATAATACTTGATAATGTTATGGGGAATACAACAGGGCATGGGAAGTTCATACCCACCAAAAAAAAAAATTAGTTCAAAAGGTCACCACCAGCATGGAATGGCGCTCTATGCAATATTCGTATACGAAATTAGACACGAAGACACAGGTTAACAAGTCTTTAATCGTTACTAAAATTAGTTACATGACTAAAATTATTTAATTGTATACATGATTAATTTAAGAATAAAATAAAACTTTTCCCCCAACGAAACAGGAATTGAACAAGCATAAAAAGAAAAGACAGAAAATAAAATGAAAAAATACAACCTGAGTCTGTAAGTGCTTTTCGAAAGCTTTGCTTTCATCATTCAGCAGCCAAGGAGCACCTCGAGAGAACTGAATGAGGAGACGTGATATCAGTGGGAATAACGCAGAATTTATGCGGTGGGAAACTGTCCGAGTGAGACATTTGCCGGTAGGAAATTGTCCGTTCACTCGTTATATTACAATGGCAAAATAGCCGAAACGATCGTCAGTCGTTATATTAAACATGAGTTGTGCCCGCGGCTCCGCCCACGTAGAACTCAGAGCGGAGAAAGACAGCAAAAAAAAAAAAAAAAAGTACAGAAACTGCATTCAAAGTATAAAAACTAAACAATAACAACCAAAACGGAAAGGAAAATTCCTAGTCCGTAATTAGCCACCTTCAAATAGTTTCAAAACCGGAGTTAGAGTTGCCAAAACAAAAAATCTCCATCTAAACAAATTAATAATATTTCATGCTGCATCTTGGAAAAGAATTTTCTATAAGAAAACTGATTATCCTTTAAATGAGAGTATTTAACCTTGATTTTATATTTTGCGAAATTGCTTTACAACTTAAATTAACATTTTCATTTAAATTTAATTTTTCTTTTAAATTGAACATTGAAAATTGTGCAAATAGATATCAAAAACATGATTGTGCAAATAGATATCATGTTTTTGATATCTTTTTACTCAGGCTGGAGTACTATTCTTTAACTTCCGGAAATGTCCCCCCGTATATCCATGATTTAGGGTTGGCACTGAAATCGAAGCCTTCAAAATGACTTGCGAGTCCCGCAGAAATTTAACTTTTCTTTTAAATAATTCGTTGAAAATTGTTCAAGTGGAATATTATCAAAAACATGATATCTTTTTACACAAGTTGTCGTACTTTCTTAAACGTCCAGAAATGGCCCCCCGTTAATCCATGATTTTGAGTTGGCACTGAAATCGAAACCTTCAAAGGGACTCGCGAATTAAAAGACTATTGGCAAGCTTTTGAACATCACATGGATCAAGTGTTTGTATTCACCCGTGGGAATGTGGCATTTTCCCGCAGAAAAAAGTAGCCTAAATGTTGACCCAGACTATAAGCTATAATCATACTAACAAGGGAATCCCTCGAACATGTATGTCACCAAACTGAAATATGTTACTGATCTGAAGCTACTATAGAAGCTTGCAAAATAAGAAAGTGCGAAATTTTGTTTCTTTCAAAATAGACCGCGAAAACGAAAAAATTTGAGCACACATAGCGATACACAAGACTCCATTGTTAAATCGGGCTGTGTGAATTAATGCGCTTAACGGAACTTCTTTCTTCCACTACTCAGTAATAAGCACGAATCCACTTCACATGAAATCAATGGAAGTAGATAGCAGCAGGCGACAATTGAATGGCTTCTCAAGTTTCTAAACAAACTTAGTTTTTAAAAATAGATTAATACAATTAGCTAATGACCTTCCGGTAAAAAATGCGTATAGTAATTAATAACCATTTCTTTAATTTATTATTTCATTTTATTAAGTAATTCGGTAATCAAACACGGGGCTGGCTTCATGTGCAATATCGAGTAATACGTTGCGTTGGTGAGGGTGTATGTTTCGCGGTGCTTTATAATTTTAAATAAAAATAGTATTCATGGATGCCTACCTCATTCTATAAATTATTTCGAGACGAATAATTGTACAGCAAAATTAAGGCTTTGTGCTTAATAACAGTGCTCTAACTGCGACCGCCGCTAACAATTATGCTTCCCCTCTTACTGCCATGTTTTTTAAGTTTTTCGCTTCCGGGGCGCTACCGCCGCCGCGCAACCCCATCGCTTCCAAGGTATGCTTGCGCGCAAAAGAAAAGTGCGTCGAACAACTTCGCGTAGGCCTACTTCTCTTGTAAGTGCATAGATCTCTGAGGGGCTTATTGTGACAAATAAAAATGTTTGTTCAACAAATTGTTTTCTTCATTTTTGCATAGGCTTATAGTAGGGTAGATGTACCAGTAGTTGACAGTGCACCAGTAATTGACAATTCACGATTTAAAAGCTTTTAATAAAATAATAAGGCAAGAAAAGGGACTGGTGTTGCCACCTCGTATTAAACAATGTATTAGGCTTCCCAGAAAAGCAAAAAACTAGGAACTTTGCTGCCTATTATGGCCGCAAACACATGTTGATTGTTCAATGCCTTACCGAGTCGAAAAAACCTTGCAATGAACCACTACGTGAGGGGTTGATTACTTGAATTTATTTCATGAATGTTATGCAATATTTGTTACTAATTTTACCTGAACCTTTTTGTGTGATCAGTGGACATTACTTCTAGTATTAACAGAATTTCTGATGACCAATTTGTTAACTGTTTTAACCCACCGTCAACTACTAGAACCCAGATATGTAGTTTCACTGGTAATTGACATAACCTTTCAATTATTGATAATTTCTGTGTTTGAAAAAAAACCGAACAAAAATATACTAATGCGACATAGAATGTAGGGTAATAATAAAGAAAACATGATGTTTTTATGTGTAACTTCCTAATTTCCAGTAATTGATCTAGATGCATCAATTATAGGAACTTGATTGTCAATTTCTAGATCAGCCAATTTGACATAAATCTTCTAGGCCCTATTCGCCGATTCTTTTTGTTGGTCCTGAATCTTGTCACAGAGACGATCAACAGATAGTCCAGGACAAGTTATCTTCCAAGAAGAAAACTACTATTCTGTTTACTATGATAAGAAGTAGCATTTGTAAGTAGGAGAATAATCGTCAAAAATCAGTTTTTTTCTACCAACAATTTGTTGGCCAAGATATAATAATATTGAACTGCTGGAAAACACGTTCATTTTCTATGGTTCTTGCACTCTACATGGGAGTGAACTGATTTTATTTATTATTTCAAAAGGAAAAAATATAAGTGGTCTATATGAACAACTTAAGTTTTAAAAAGCATAATTTTAGTTAATGTTAAATACTTTAGACATTCTTAAAAATGCTTGATTTCTTCAGCTACTTTTGAATGTTATCAATTTTTTTGTAAAAATAGTTAGCAAAAATAGGTAATTAAATTATTGTCAATTACTGGTGAAACTACCTGTCAATTTCTGGTATATTAACTGTCAACTACTGGTGATTCCTGCATTAGTTAGGAAAAAATTTAATTACTTAATAGCTTTTAAAGATATAATAATTGTTTAGAAATTGGCACATCAGGATTACGTACACAATCCTGTATTTGCAATTTAATGTTATAACTAGAAAAATTTCAAAATGCAATTTGATTTACGTACACAATTTCGTTTCACAGCAATGTCTTAAACTGTCAATTACTGGTACATCTACCCTACAATCCTAGTAAAGTAACAATATTTTAAACAAAAATATGAATTATAAAATAATGTAATACAAACTTAATATGGAATGCCGTTGGTTGTTTTTTTTTTTTGTAAGCGTTTTCGGATTATGCTTTAGCTTTCGTTGAATAACTTACAAGCCATTATGGTTAGTGGAAGGGTTTCAACCTTTCTTATTCATATCAAATTTTTTTCCCCTCGTCTCCTTATTCATATCAAATTTCTCCAAACACGTTATTGTAGGAGAGGAAAAGGTTTACGTTATTCATGAAATGATGACTTCGAATACATTAAAAAGTAATCCCGGCGAAGTTCGAGTCTCTTGGGAATGCGGCGAATTCTCCAAACACATCAGCCAAATGCAACTGGTATGCTAAGTTCATGTACGCTTTCCACATGAAAAACAAATGACATTATTTCGGTAGAGCGTTTCTTTTATTATTAACATGACTCTATTGGGATCAACAACGTTTTTACAATGCGACATAATCGTACATGTGTTTTGTTTTTTTTTTAAATATTTTTCAAATATTCTGCCACTTAAAACGCACTCTTATGATTTTTGACATAATCGCTTCACAATCTTTATGAGTGGCTCATCAAAAATAAGGAATTCCTGCTGTTTTCATTATATAAAGATATACATGATTCCATTTGATACCTAAATTTTTGAATTTGAAATATGCTTCGCATTTTAGGCGACCGTAAAGAAGGGATGTTAGTTTGTTCAGGAAATTTTCATTTGTTTAGGCAGCTAAAATTGAACGACTTCAATCTTCAGCTTGTCTTCGTTCCTCCATTATGTTCAATATGGACAATGGCCCGACATTGCAGTTTCCATTGTAACAGACTTTTGCGAAGCATTTCAAGGGGAGTGTTGCTTCACACATTTTCGCGCACTTATCACAGGTTTCTCAGCGTTGTAAGTCGAAAGTTTCCAAGCTTTTTTTTTAAGGAATCCAAAACCACAGGAAATCTGAGGCTGAGGCGTCTGGGGACCTCTTTTCTATGTACCTGACAATTCCTTTCTCATACTCTCTCTATTCTTAACCATGCTGAAAAAAAATCAATCTTTCTAAGCTCTCCAAAAATTCTAAGGGTTCAAACGTTCAAGATTTTTCGAACTAATGTTGCACGATGGATGAAAAATGGGATCATCTTGATTCCGGTTTCTGTTTCTTATTTTGCGTGAAGAACGTGCTGAAGAGCGTGAGATGAGGCTCATTGCCTTATCCATGTGGATGGGCACTCGATGAGCGTCTGTACTGTAGAGACGGGGAACTTCTTGATGGCAAATTTGGTCCATTATCTTCTGTTAAACGTAAGCCGAGTTGCCACCTTATACATTCTCAGGTTACCAAGAGCACAATACGCTGCAGTAACCATAGATCCTTTGGAAAACCTCTCCTTGCCTTGTTGATTAAAATGTCCGTCCTCTGCGATGTTTGTGACGGTAATGAATAGCTTGCGGCTTATTTGTTTCATCAAGGTATAACGAAGGTTCATCTAAGTCGACAACCCATTGCCATCTGTTATATGACAGGTGCCGTTCGTAAAGTTTTCTGGCGTTGGTGAAACGTTCACGGATGTGCCATTCTGTCAGACGATGAGCCTTATGCCGATACTGCAATTTCAGGTTTTCTCGCAGGATGAGTCCGACGCTTCTTTGAGACTTTTTCAGTTACTTGACGCTGTGGTGCTTTGATAGGTGGAGTTTTAAGGACGTCATAGCTCGAATTCTCAAGTTGACAGTGTTACGGGTAGGCTGGGTTCTGTTTCTGGTTCGCTTTTTACTACGACCCCTGCTCTGAAGTGAAAACTGAATAGCATTACTGATGGTACCTTTACTTGCTCCTTGCACTTTCTATTTATGAGGGAATAACTGAAACCCGTGTCTCTTTTGCAAATGTCATTTCCAGCTGACAAATGTCTCAATGATTTTTCTAAGGAGTCTAATGTTATCTACATCTACTGGTGATCGAACTCGCGGAATACACCCAATATACAATACACAATAGGCGTCTTCTGTTCTGTTATTAGCGGTGGCGCCATCTTGGATTGCGAAACGACTAGTTGGCGCCTTCAAAAAAAATAAAAAAATTAGAAACTAGTTTAGAAATACGACCTAAACTAAGATTCCATCAACGGCGTTCCACGATCATTTCTTACGTCAAAGTATTCTGTTTCCCAGAAAAGTTTCCCATCAGGCATCATCCGAGTTGGAACATACAAATGTAGGTAATTTGACCCATAATCATCTGCCTCAGACTTTTGGTGGACATTCCAGAGCTGCTCATACTTCATTATACTTCATTTCACAAAGATATAAATAACTCTATATGAGTACTGCACAAAATTGATCATATAGAGGAAATTAAATTTTTATTAAGTTTAAATAAAATAATAATAATAAACCTCCCAGAGTAAAAGGACAGAAGGGGACATAACCCGCAGATGAAAAACTTTTTATCATTTTTTTTATAATTTGTAGACCATTTTATCTAAAATTTTAATTCTCAAATTTAAAACTATTTCTGCGTCACAGCTAACGCTCTTACTTGAAATGTTTACAGGATTTATTATTAAATGTTCTTTTTGATCCTGTTACTAAATTTTAAGGAACAAAAGATTTCGACTGGAACAAAAGGACGATTTGAAAAGCGCTTCTAAATGAAAGCTATAATATGATAGACGTGAACATATTTCGCGGTTAAAACAGTCTCTCGAGTGTATCTAGAAATCCGTTGATTCAGTTACAATATAGAGAGAATTGAGTAATTGGGTGGGGTGAGTGAGTAGAAAATTAGTCTTTAATGAAGACAAGTAACGAATGCATCAATTCTGCGCTGTCTTTCGCTCGTTTTCTCTTATCGTAACCCTTTCCGTCTCTTTTATTCCCCTTCCTTTTTTATTATTTTATTCTTAACATTATTCTCTTGCTCACTACGCCCAACGAAACGGGGCTCTCTTAATTGCAGCTTTCTCCCTACGCCTGCTTTGGTTCCCTTGTCTTTGTTAATTAGTATTGCAGAGGAAAATGAAGTTTTACGGGCAGAACACACCATAGTCCATTACGTAGACCATCGTTGTTGTTGTTGTTGTCGTCGTTGTCTTATTGCAACCCACCGCCCTTTTAGCCCCCCACATTCACTCACTCTCATCGGGTTGGGTTTTGTGCACCCTCGTCTTCCATTTTATTAATCAGCAAGTTGTTAACTAATGTCCCCCTCTTTTATTTTTTGTTTCAAGTTCTTCTTTTCTCTTGTTATGGTGGAACACTTTCATTTGCTATTCCATTATTTGTATTGGAGGAGAAGAAGCGAGAGCGACGACTTAAATCCCCTTGGGAGAAGTTAAAGTCGACTAAAGGGAGTTGGTTATTGTCATGGGGAAACGAGGAAAGGGGCTTCTTTTTTTATTTTTTTTTTTTTTTTTAAATTTCGTCTCGTCTGTTTTACTCTTCTTTCTGTGTTGTATCTGTTCTAAAAGGTATCTAATGTAATATCAATTAATGTCACTCTCGGCGATGCGAACAACTCTTTTGTGTCGTTAGCTTTGGGTCTAAGGAGTCTATTTTTTTTTTTATTTTTTATTTATTTTTTTAATTTTTTGTATTTTGTTTGTTTGTTTTGCTACTCACTTTTGTGTCTCACTGAATGATACTTTGTAATTTACTAAATTAATCCGAGTGAAATGGTAAGTTAAAAACTTGAAGAGAAAATGAATTAAAAAATAAATTAAAAAAAAAAACAACAATTCAATTAACGAGACTTTGCTAATGAGTTTGAGAGAAATGTTGGAGGGCTCCTTTAGGTTATTTTCTTATTTCTTTTCTCCCCCTCTTCCACCTTAAAAGAATAAATACGGATTAAGCCTTAATGTATTTCTTTATTTAGTTGAGCCAACGCATTCATTATAATAGGGATTTTTTTTTTTTTAATGTTTGGTTGTGTCTTTTTTTTTTTTTTTTTTTTTTTTTTTTTAAAGAGAGACAATTAAATTATTTTTAAGAATCTCATAAATGATGAATTGAAGCAGTTCTCTTTGCTTTATTTGCACACATTTAACGGACTTGTTTTCAGCTTACTTTGGAGAAAGCGTAAATTATTTGGGAATCTCATAAACTAAAAATTCTAGTTTATGCCAAGTAATTGATGTTTATGCCAAGTAATATCATATCCAAGAAGTTTATCTATGTTTGAACTTCTTTTAATGCCACTTTTCGTTTAAGTCCATTAAGCAAGTAAGCGATTTTTGTTAGGGTTAACCAGTTTTTTTTCTCAGAATAGAGTCATTGTTTTAGTAATGAATGTTAATAATGATCTAATTAAATAGAGGGGAGTTGCATAAGTTGAGATATATTCAAGAAAATATGTTGGGACATATATTTTGGAACCCCACGGTAATTTTTGAATTATCAGCAGAAGTTATTAAGAAGCTTACAATACAGGAAAAATTATAGGTAATAATACCAATCGAATCGTAAACATTTTCTCAGCTTTTATTATTTTAATAATGCCCAGTCTTGTGGAGGCAAAAGTCTAAGACGGGCAAACCAGAATACAAGGTACGATCAAAACGCCAACAAATCCACAAACTACAGTAAATTATGGCCCTAACATTCATAAATCAGCTTTTCAAAGGATTTTATTTCGTGTGCATTGGGGACTGAGAAAATGATGCTATTGTGACCATGTGTGTGAGGTCGTCTTCCATTTTATCATGGACATTAAATTTGAGAACGAGCAAATTCGAGCAACGAGCAATCTGGGAGAAAACGCTTGGCGAAAGCGACCAGATCTGTGGCGTGGAAAAAAAACTGGATACTACACCACGACAATGCACCCTCTCACCGAGCTCTCCTCACACGAGAGTTTCTTGCGAAAAACAAAATTATTTCGCTTCAATACCAACCCTACTCGCCAGATTTGACTCCTGCAGACTTTGCCCTCTTTCGAATCGCACCAGATCCAGTGCGAATAGCAGAAGGTGCTTGACTCATTTCAATAAAGACTTCCAGGACACATTCCTGAAGTGGCAGAAACGCTGCACTCATTGTATGACTTCGCAAGGGGACTATTTTGAAGGGAACATTGTGTAAATAAATTTAAAAAACGTACGTTCTCTTTAGATCTCTTTACCAATGCTCGAACTCTTTGATCGCATCTCGTATAAAATGAGAAAAAGCGCTTAACTTTTCTTATATTTTCTTTTGATATAAACTTTTGGCTTTTAGTTGCTACATGACAAACAAATAAAACGGGCTATTCCGTGGTTATGCCCATTCTTTGCACCGGATACACAAAAGGAAATTAAAACTGTCCCCATTTTGCAAAATGGTGACTTTGAACATCATCTAGCACACCAGAACATCTAATGACGACATGTAACATGTTTAGGTGAAAACAACTCGTCGATATACCAATCAAAATAGGATACTCACAGTTAATCAACGATCTTTCTATATTCCGACAGTTAGCATTAGAAATTGGTGGTCAGGGTTGCCAGTTCGATCTACTCGAACGCCACCTACCGTCCCCTAATATTCCACCAAATTTCTCCAGATTCCACCTAATTTGTCAAGATGTTATCATTCATCATAAATTAGTGCTGGGTTGTTGTTTTTGATGATTTAAATTTAGTTTACATATGACATATCATAAACTTGGAACGATAAAAGTATTACTCTTGTGTCACAATCTGAAAGCCAGAGAGGTTAGAAGTTAGAAGAGGCCAAACCCCTTCTAACCTCTCTGCTTGCTGAAAGCAGATGGTTCAAAACTGGTTTTGAATTGTTGAGAACAACGATATTATTAATTTTAATTGAATAAAGTACGAAATTATTGAAATTAATTTCATCGTATAAATATTCATGAGCAAACAGTATTGCATTATTATTTTATTTAAAAAAAAATCAGTATTTCTTTAAATATCTATATAATTTTTATTCTTAGTCTTCTTCCCAAACTTTTGTCTTTAACATTTCATTTGTGGGTTCAAACAAAACAACATCATTTTTTAACATATACTGTTTCATAGTCAGCAATGCTGATAATGTCTTAGTGGATAACAAATTTCTCGTTTCAGATTTAACCAATTTAACATGACTAAATACTCTCTCCACTGATGCTTTAGAAAATGGAAGGACCAATGATAGAGATATCACTTTTTTAAGGTTTTCAAATTTCAATTCACCTATAGCATTTCTTATACAAAAAGCTTTCTTCCAATATTCAGTAGTAGGCAGTGATTGTAGACCATTAGCTTTGTGGTCAAAAAACCCAAGACATCTCCATTCTTGGTCAACTTTTTATAGTTCTACAACAGTTTCCTAAAATGGAAAACGCTGATGAACTGCCGATAGGGAAGAAATAGCCATTGATTGGACAGTAGATGATTCTAAAACCTCTAAGATATCATAAAGTTTGTCGGTAAAAATAAATCTCTGTTTAATTTGGCACACTGCTTCAATATAGAAACTCTGACACTGTTTGTATAATTTTTTAACTTCATCTGGCTGTGGGTTTTTGAGATTTTTAATGCTCTTATCATCTGCAACACCCAGCTATATCCTATCCACAGGAAGAAATTCAGTGCTTGTTAGTGTCAGCATTAGTCCTGATGCTTCTTTTACATACTGTGGATTCATGAAATTTGCACACAACGTTTTCAACAAGGAACATACTTCTGGTTTCAGTCGATGTAGCAATGGGGTTTCACTTTGAAAAAGCAAGTTAATTGAACAAACAGATCTAAAACATATGATAAAAATTCCAAACATATTTTTATATATGGACTATTCATTGAAACGAGCATTTCTTCTGTGGTTTTGGATGGGTCACTAGCAAGAGTCGCAGATTCTACAACTTAATTACCAAAAAAAGAGAAAGAAAATATAGTTGTAATCAATAAAAAAGTAGGAGTCCTAAACGTAACATTATTATAAACCAGTTAGTTACTGCTTACTTTTTTCATTGTTTATATCCGTCTGTATATCCGATGTTGTGGCGTCGGTTTCTAGATGAATTTCGATTTCCTTTGGACTTGCATTTGCACTTGCCGTAACAGAGTTGGACTGCAGCAATTTCAACATGTTGATGTTGATCTCACACCAACCACGTGTAGCGTAGCCGTAGCGTCAGTGAGCGTGAGCAGTAGTAGCACAGATTACCCAGATGGCTCAATACGAAGGAAAATTGGAAACATCTACAAGTGGTGCCCTCGTATTGCCGGTATGGGCAAAAAGGCCTGCCTATACAGCAGTCTCTAGTGGCAGTGGCAGCAGCAAGAGCAAGGCCTCCGTTCGTTACCATTACCTAGGTAACGAAGGCCATGGTAGTTTGGAAGGATTTATATTGGCTATGGTCGAAATTATGGCAACAGCATGTTTATTGATTTTTTTCACTTTACTTCAGTCCTGATTCCACCTACTCCACCGAACAGACAATTCCACCTACGTGCCCACCTAAAGTATCCAAATTCCACCTATTTGGTGGAATTCCACCTAATCTGGCAACCCTGTTGGTGGTGCTTCATGCTATCAGTGTGAGGAAACGTGTCTGTCTGTCCGTCCGTCCATAAATCTAACTCCTCTAAGGCTATGAAAGATTTTCAAAATCTGTTTTCGTCAGTCGATTAATATGGTTCATGATACGAACCAATCACAAATATTATCTAGATCGGATCAATAGCACGTGCACAAATGGTACCTTCAATTTTCAATGGTAAGATATATTAAGGAATACATCAAACAAATCGTAATGACCAGATAGAAGCGGTTATTAATTACTATTTCCGCGAATGAACCATTTTGAAAACGGTTGTAATCGATACAATTGCACGCATTCTAATGGTACCCTTATGACACCCTCAAACATTTTCAATGATAAGATATGGCATGTAATATATCAAACAACTTGGAATGATGTGTTATGAATAAATACAACGTAAAATTAATGATAATTCATATTGGTTCAAAAATACGTGGTTTAATGGTTTCATTATGGTCCATTAGAAACTTTCAATGTTAACATAGGGCAGTTGAAAAATATGGTTTCGCGAATGGTTTAATTTAGCCTTTCGGTACTTGGTTATGTCATTCCTTAATAGTTTATTTAGAAGTGAATACATTTACTTTTTTGATTCTTTTGTGAGAAATTAGCTGCAGCTTCGGCCTCGATGATACACAACGGCTGCCTCCTCGAGAAAGTACTGGAAACTTACAACGGGTGGAACCAAGATTTATCTAATTTTTATTTAATCGGTTCTCCCCTATTACTGTCTAATTGAAAATGAGCTTGAAATGCATTTTCTGTGTTTATATTTATCAACATATTACTTATATGGAAGATTGTTTCAGCTATGATGATATAAACAGAGACATGCCTTGCTGGATTAGTTTGTGATTTATGTTGGTGCAGAATGTGTCACGAGGTTTCTATCATTCTGCATATATCCCGTTCAGTTGTAAGTGATGTCTTTGGCATGTGGAATTTCAAAGAGCAACGTCAGTAAAACCTTGAATCAGTAAGCCGAAGAAAATGACAAGCAGAGATCGTCGAGTGGTAGAACACGTGATACGATGCAATAGGAAATCTTCGGCGGAAACAGTTACTACAGAAATTCGAAATGCCATTTCAAGTACTGTCAGTACAAGCACCATTAACAGGGCAATGACTATCCTAGATTTCCAAAGCTAATCATGTGGAGCGACGTTTAGAATGACGTACATCTCGCCAAAAATGGACCATGGAAGGGTACTCATTGACCTGCCATGATAGAATAAAGCAAAATGTTTTACGGAGCGACAAATCATGGTATACATACTGGCAATCAGATGGACAAGTTTTTATCCTCATTCGGTAGATCAGAAATCTCGCTAGAATCTAGCCTCTACCAAACTAGGTACTTTCTTCCTGAGAAGCCGGCATTTTCTAGCCGAAGACCTCCACAGATTTGAAGGAAATCTGTATTGAAGATTTTACATTTTGTATTAAAAATTGGTTTATTAATGAAATTATGACTATTATTATGACATGAATATAATACATATACAGGGCGAGTCAAAAGTCTGTTACCCCCTTCCTATCTTGGATACCAATGTAGTTACGCAAATTCCAGTATAGGGAATGAATAGGAACTTGAGGATGCTCTATCTTATGGAGCACCTTTCATCATCTCAAATATCCAAATTAGGACACATTCAAATTCTATCCCGAAAACCGTAAGAGATACACAAAAAATTCCAATTGGATATTCGTTCAACACCAAATTCTAAACAAAGCAAACAAAAATGGAATTCTTAAAGAATACTGTATTAATTATATGTAACTGTTAATCAGTATCCTCTTGGATGTTCAATTAAATAACTAAAAAATAAAAAAGTTTACCAAAATCCGATGAGCGGATAACCCACAATCTTCATTGCAAGCACTGCAACAGGACAATTGACTCTTCTAGTGTTTGTTTCTTACAAACAGTCATCTGATACAAAGTAAATCTTTCCATCAATCCAGATAGTGTTCAATGTGATGTCCACTTGCACCATAGCAAAATTCCACACGACCTTTCAACGATGCCTGGTTGTTGCAGGATAATTTTGCCTCGCCTCACCAAAGAGGAAGACCATGTTGATCATTTCCTGGTTAGTGTATTGTGCCACTATCTTGCTTTGGTCTGATTTTTTCTCAGCTTCAACATGCCTTTTTATACCAATTGCACAGGAAACTGGTGACTTTTGTGGTAAATTGTGAAACTTTCCAGAACAGGATGAGGATGCTGCATGAAATAATTTGCATGCTTGGCAAATGGTATTGAGAAGAAAAAAAAACACTCGGTGGTTACTTCCGAGACTTGAACCCAGGATCTTTGGTCTCTGTTGCTCTTGTTTCCTCCTATGGTCACTCATTCCTTGCCTCAATCGTGTCAGGAATCAAGGTTTTAATGTTGCAGAGCTTGAAATGAGGATTGTGGGTGATCCGCTCATCGGATTTTGGTAAACTTTTTTATTTTTTAGTTATTTAATTGAACATCCAAGAGGATACTGATTAACAGTTACATATAATTAATACAGTATTCTTTAAGAATTCCATTTTTGTTTGCTTTGTTTAGAATTTGGTGTTGAACGAATATCCAATTGGAAGTTTTTGTGTATCTCTTACGGTTTTCGAGATAGACTTTGAATGTGTCCTAATTTGGATATTTCACCCGACATAATCCCCCTCAATTTTTTCTTGTGAGGGGGGGGGGTATGTTAAAGAGCAGGTGTATAGCAAGAAAGTAAAGGAATCATCTATATTTATTTGTATTTATTTAGCTATTAAATTATTTTTCAAGAAATTATTTAATTGTTCTAGAAATGCTATAATCATAGTATACTGGCATGGTTTAAATCATCAAAAGCAAACAATTAAGTTGTAGGCGACCATTCTGGACCTACTGCGCATGCCGTTAACCGCATGTCCTGGGAATATTTGCGGAAATAAAACCCTCCCCGACACGTAGAAGACGTAGCAAACATCGCTGCGTTCATAACATCCGCAGCTCTGTGTGACCTCTTATACGTGAATAGAGGAAGACATCTTTGACGCTGTCTGTTGGCTATACTTTTAGAGCTGAGTTTTTGCAGAAATGATCAAATCCCCGTTGCTAATGAAGTAATTTAAAATGAGTGAAATAGCAAGGAAACTTTCCTTGCGGAATTAAAAGATACAGATCTGTACATAGAAGATCGAATAGGATGGATGAATCTATTAAAAAATTTTTCGAGAAATTTAAGCTACAGATAAGCTACCTTTTTAGTTCATGTAAAATTTTGCGTGGTGGCGCCACAAATTCGAGAGCGTGTAATGTGTGCGTTAGGTACTTGTTTATGTCCACATTTAAAAAACAAAATTGAAATCGAATGGAAAGAACAATTTTAATAAGTTAGTTGCACATTTTATTAAACTGATGAAATAACACTACGATAAAAAAATAAAACATGCTTAAAAATAAGTAATCAATTACGAGGGGCGATTGATAAATAAGGTCTCCATGGCTGTAACTTTTTTATTTGTTAACCGATTTTCAAAATTCTTTTTGTATCTTATACTCACATTTGTCCTCTATGTAATGCACTATTCACTTTTCGACATAGTCCCCATTCCTTTCCAAACATTGCGCCAACGCGTGACTAGTTGGGTGAACCCGTCGGCGAGGAATTCCGGAGTTGTTGTCGACACCAGGATTGAATGGCAGCGTTTACCTCGCCGTCAGAACCAACTCATATCCCTTAAGGGACTCTTTCTTCTTTGGGAAGTGGTGAAAGTCGCAATGTGCAAAGTCTTTCATTTTTGAACTGCAATTTTTCATCTTTGAACTGTAGGCGCTGCAACGCCTCTGGTGTGTGGTGACTCGTGTGCGGGCGGACGTTATCGTACTCCAGAAGACGGTTCAAAGCTGCCATTCAATCCTGATGTCGACAACAACTCCGGAATTCCTCTCCGACGGGTTCACCCAACTAGTCACGCGTTGGCGCAATGCGTGGAAAGAGATGGGGACTATGTCGAAAAGTGAATAGTGCATTACATAGAGGACAAATGTGAGTATAAGATACAAAAAGAATTTTGAAAATCGGTTAACAAATAAAAAAGTTACAGCCATGGAGACCTTATTTATCAATCGCCCCTCGTATTAATAAAGCCAAGTTGAAGTTGTGGAGAAAGATTTCTTTCAGTAGGATTCCATTAACGAAGAGATTGACCAGTTTATTATTATGAGGTACTTATTCAGCACATTAAAAAAAAGGTTTTGATCGTTTAATTTTTAAAAAGACATGAATTGTACTTAAAAGTCAGTCCATGATAATACAGGGTGATTATAAAGTCACTATATATTTTTGTGAAACCATTAACGAATTTCATTTATTTGCAGACCCAAACACACCCAAAGTTAATGTGTGGATGGGAGTTACTCAGTCAAAGGTCTATGGGCCCTTCAGGTTTGCCGAGGGGACTATCAATGGTACCGTGTACCTCGACATGTTGGAGCAATTCTGGAGCCACAGTTGCAAGATGAAGGATTTAGGATACCGCTGTGTTCCAACAGGATGGGGTACTACTCCATTTGGCCAACATTGTTCGGGACTACCTGAATCGCGCATTCCCAGGCAGATGGATTGGTCAGCGCTCGCCAAGACTGTGGGCTCCACAGTCCCCAGATTTGACCCCCATGGATTTCTTTGCGTGGGATTTTATCAAGTCCAAGGTGTACCAGGTCAGGATTACGCACCATTGCACAACTGAAACAACGGATTACAGCCGCGGTGGAGGACATTACACCGCAATGTTGCCCAATGTTTTCCGGGCCACGGTGGAATGCTGGGAGCTGTGCCGGGATGTGCAAGGAGGACACATTGAAATTTACTAAGAATGTATCCTTGTATGATATCTGGTTGATACATACTGCAATTGCTGCAATAAAACGGAGCAGTGACTTTATAATCACCCTGTATAAAAAAAGACCCAGGAAACAAACTTACTGACAAGATCTTCATTGAATCAATGTTTTTTCTACTTAATTTGGATAACTAGGGCCAAATCGCTTTCGGTAAAATTTACGATTACTCCTTTGATAACTATAAAACGGAGTCTAAAACCACCGAATCTCACATAGTTAATAGTTTCAAACACTCTCATAATGGCGGTTGATACGAAGCCATCTAGCGGCTACCTTCGAAAATAGCCTTATAAAGGTAACTTGTCTATACTGCATCATGCAGCATATTGAAAAACAATGTTATTGAATTTAACCCATCCAGTGTTTTCTGTATTTTCACTGTGGTGAGCTTTTTCTTATAAAAAACTGAGAGAGCATATTTTATTCATCTTCTCTTAGGTATCGTTGTTTGCGGAGAGCATAAAGAGGCAATTTCATTATTTGTTCAAAACTCCTACATCGTGGAATCCAATTTAATTATTAGATGTGTAAAATGGAATTTCAAATGCTTTCTTATTCTTATTGTATACTTGTGTGAAACCTCTTAATAAGTAATTAAAAGTTCATTTGGAATATTATTTGGTCTCACTCCTATCTAAAATTAATTCACGAGTTCTAATTTTTGAACGTGACAATCAAGACAATAAGGAACAAATGAGGAGACCAATTATTGTGGATTTCCTCATATGTTCCTTCTTGTGTTAAAGTGCCCACAGTTTTTGGCTTATCGTTTTATCATCTACTATACTCCGTCTCTCTGTCATTAGAAAAACTCACGTGACTAAACTGATCTTTTTACAAACGCACCTGCGCACAGCAGGCTTATGACGTTATGAGCTTTTTTTTTTTATTTTATTTATATATTGTAATCCGATAAGTCCATCCAGGGCCTGTATGACCAGAGGCTGACGAGTTGGGTCCCTGGATGGGCCTGGATTAGCGACTGCTGTATGATGGTCGCCCATCCAGTGACTAGCCGTGCCTGATGTTGCTTAACTTCCCTGAAGTTATGTGCTCAGTGAAAGCCCACCAGGTCACGGCCTCCCCCAGTGACTAGAGTTGCGGGTTTGAATCGCGCCGTGTTTTTCTCCGGAAAATGTAAAGATAATAGCCACGTGGAATTACCTCCTCCTGGAATGTGTTAAGATAATAGTCATGTGTTAGGACGCAAACTGGCCTAGAAAAAATGGCATTAGTCATATATTGACGCGCTCAAAAAATCTAATCAACCAGTCGTCAGAAGTACTGCTATCTGGCATGTGTACACATGTTTTCCTACTTGTTTACGAGGTGCTACCCAAAATTCCTCGAAATGTACGTCTATAAAATTACGGAACTTACCCGATTTTTTAATTTTCTTGGGCGTCACCTTCATAGTAGTCTCCTTGGGCAATGTTTCCACTTCTGGAAGCACTCCTGGAAGTTCCCAGGTTGAAGCATGTTTAACACCTGTTCGATTCCGCTTGAATCACTTCAATGGAGTCAAATCGCCTCCCTTTTAACCGCAATTTTAATTTTCGAAAAGAGTAGAAATCGTAGGGTGGCAGGGGAGAGCAGTCATGTTGTTTTTGTTGAGGAAGTCCCTCACAGCGAGCGATGTGTGCGCCGGAGCATTGTCGTGATGGAGCAGCCAGTCTTTCTTCTTCCACATCTCTGGCCTTTTGCGCCTCACGTTTACCCTCAATTGTCTCAAAACGTCCCGTATGACAGTCCAAGGCGATCATAAACATCGTGGATGGCCTGACTTCGGTCCTCTCGGATCACGTCACGCACTTTCGTGATCATTTCCAGAGTAGTGCTTGTTTACGGTCGACCAAAATGCTTGTCGTTTTCCACAGACTCCCGACCATCTCTGAAACGCTTAAACACTCAAATATTTGGGTTTGGCCTAAAGCTTGTCCACCAAAAGCCTCTTTCAAAAGTCTGTGGGTTTCAGCCGCAGTTTTCTTCAGCTTTAATAACAAGAATCGCAACACGACTAACACAAAGCGTGGCAAAAACAGTTCAAACTCAAAATCACGTGGACATAGGATGACACTGCTTGGCACAATTACAGCTGAGACGTACACCTAACACCATCTATCGGCAAAACTTTGTACCTCTTATGGTTCGATCAGAATAAAACAATTTCGGGAAATTTTAGGTAGCACTTCGTATTCTATCAATAAAGATCTCATGAATATTATTTATATACGAATTAGTTTTTATTCTCCCTACAAGTACATCTCTGGCGTCCTAATTCACCAGTGAGTATCCTTGGATCACCTCGACCAGTACGTTCGCTCCATAGATTTCCACGACGCAATCTCGGCATCTATTGGACGCATGGCCCCAAACCATCTAACTAAAATATTGTCCGTAATTAGTGATGAGTATATCGTATGAAATGTATCGTTACACGATATATCGATACACATGAATAAAATAGAACAACTATTATGCATATGAAATGACCCACTATTATCATTAAACAAGAAACAACAATCTTTATCCATTATAATAATAAACGTTTACTGCTACATCGTAAATAAAAAATCATTATATTGACTATGATTAAAGTTTCATTGAATTATTTAAAACTAAAATTTTAGATGCACGTTTATCATGTAGACGATTTCTCTTTTCATTGAATAGGTTTCCCGCTTTTGAAAATAATCTCTCTGATGGAACGGAAGAAGCAGGGATAGATAAATACACTACATGATCAAAGGAGTTTTCTCACGATTAGATTACTTTAACAGAATGTCCCTGTGAACACCTACCGTAAGTGTGGGACTGGACTCGGCCCGCTCATCAAGGTGAACGGAAACCTCAATGCTGATCGCTACAGGAACATTCTGGATAACGGGGCACTTCCAGCACGACAATGCGCCTTGCCACAAAGCAAGATCCATATCTGACTGGTTTGACGAGATGCGGGTTGAAGAACTGGATTGGCCCGCCCAGAGTCCTGATCTCAACCCCATCGAACATCTTTGGGACGAATTGGAACGACGTGTGAGAACCAGGATGGTTCGCCCTATCTGTCCAGGAACTGACCACGACACTCCTCGAGGAATGGAGGTCAATACCTGTGGACACATACAGTAAACTTGTGGACAGTATGCCATGTAGGGTGGAGGCAGTAATAGCAGCTCGGGATGGTCCTACACACTACTGATTGAAGCTTTTTGCGGCGTTACGGTAGAGCAACAGGTGTCCCAACTCCTTTGATCATGTAGTGTACTTTAAGGCAACTTTTACCAGTGCTGGAGAAATGGCTTCCATTGATTTCCAAAATTTAATGGGAACCGATGTTCTGGGAATGACTGGCGAAGTTAAATACTAGTGGCAATCCTGCATTCACTGTACTTTCTCTAAAACTGACCAATTCTGCATGATGTTGCTACATATCGTCATTGGCATCCTTCGTTGTTGTGGCGGATGCATCCCCTGCTTCAGAAACTTCAGGATCCCCAGTCTGCTGCTTAAAGGAGACCATTTCATTTTCAAGTGCCGAGACAGCACCGGAGCATGGTCCTGGACTTTCAAAATGCAGCCTTTTGCATCAAGGATCCAATACAGTTGCAATTGTAAGCTGCTGCACTCTCTCTATGCATCCAAATCTTTTTTCGATTTGTTGGAGAAGGGCTGCTCTCAAATTTTAGTAGTGTTTAGTTTTCGCTAGTAGTTTTTGTTTCGAAGATATTGTGCCCTGTACTGTATGTATGGTTACAAAAAAATCAGGTTAAAAAATTAAGCTCCCTCTAACCTCGCTCTTAAGCCGAAGAACTACTTGTTAAGAAGCTTATGTTTTTAAGGTTAATAAAATTTTGTGTAACAAAATTCATGAACAATTTCTTAGATGATAGGTTGAAAAGTATAGAAAAGTAAATTGATGTATTTGAATCAAAATTATTTGCAGAAATACATAACATTAACACGAATAAGCAAATTAAATAAGTGTGATAACATGTTTACTTCAAAACAATAACTTAAAAATTTTAAAAACATGAACATTAAACGTATCGATATTTAAATTTTTTCGATATATGGACATATCGTTTTTAAAAATATCGATATATCGATACGTTCGATACGATATACCCATCACTATCCGTAATTGACTACATGGCTAACTTGACTCCACAGAAATCGCTCTTCAGCGTTCGCTTCACGCAACAATTACTACCATTTCACCACCCCTGTGATGTCTTACGAAATAACACTAAGGATTTGCCTAATCCGCCACTTGCGCTTTCCTTCCTCTCCTCCGTCCGCCAATAGAATTACTCCCATCTTTAATCAGCCATTTCATTTGCAACAGTCCAGTCTACACGCACTAGTTAAGGAGGGAACTGAAGTACTTACTATGGCAATTCTACGTTTTTTTTCAGCTTTATCCCCTCTGGCTCTTAGTTTTTTGCTTTTGCTTTTTGCTAAGTGGTGTTCGAATTTCTTTTTCATCAAAGAATGAAAGCAATTGTAACAATTTTTTTAACAGTTAAGTAGCAAATAATCATGAAGATGTCGACTTAACTGAAATATGGCATACAATTGGAGTTGTAATGTACAACTGCTTAGATTGCGTCAATGCTCATTTATAAGATGGGGGGGGGGGTGTATTGTAGAAGGGAAGGCGCTGCGCAGAATCGGTTACAATGGGAGAGGCGCTGTTTGCAGTCGTCGTCACGTTCCCCACTATCGCTGTTAACCCTCATTTTATCGAGATTTGGCTCGAGGCGCTCGGAGGATCTCCATCCCCCCGAACACAAACTCATAGTGGCGTTTGGTGTAATTTCATTAGTTGATTGTAAACGTCTCCATGTCCTTGAAAGGCTGCTTATTCCGGCATTAATTTGCCATTTCGGGAGGTTTCCGCGCCGTTGGTCTGCGAAGAATACATTTTGAGGAGGCGAGTGATTGCGTTTGGCAGGCGCTCATGTATCCATCGCTTGCTTCGGCTGACGATTTGAATAGACAACGTTTTTAGGAGGATCCCTTTTCCGCGTCCTCTTGCAGTTTGCGATGATGCTGCTGCCGCTGCCTCTATTAAGCCCCCCTTCCTCTTTTAATGCATTTCATTCAGTAGCAAAGATGATTAGGATCTTAACACGATTAGATTACTTTAACAGACTAAATTTTCGTCGCCATTTAAATGCAAAACGGTTCCGCGTTGTTTCCTGCGCTATACGAAAATAAGCTCTTGTTTAATTGGACAGGGGTCTTGTTGTACAACGTTTCGTATTAAATTTCATTCCAGAATTGTTTTTTCGGTAGGAATAGAAGATACAGCGAAATGGTTTGAATCTTGCCTCGGGCTGAGAGATATTTGGATTTGGGACTGTAATATAGTTTAACTCGTTTGTTCATTGTGTGTTCGTATGAAAAAAGTGAGTGATGAAATAACATTACTTAAAGAGGACACTATGTGAGCAAAAGTACCGAACATCCCTCCAAAACAACGTTCCATGTGCTAATCTGTCTCTTATGTTGTCTAAGACACTGTGCTAGAGATATAAACGGTCTTAGTGGATTCATTTGTGATTTATATTAATGCGTTCATGGGTTATTCAACAAGTTACCTATGAAACGAGTCTGTACGCGAGATTTCTATCTTTAGGAAATGCCCCGTCCAACATTAGTGTCGAGTGGATTTTTCAAGAAGTAACGTCGACTGCTAACACTTGTGACACAATGCAATCGGAATCTTCAGCTTAAACAATTGCAAAAGAGCTCCAAAATGCCTTTTTAAGTGCCGCCAGTAAATCATATTCGCCGGGAACTGAGGACCCTATGGCCTTGCTGCTGCTAATTTTTCGATTGAAAAATGGAAGGAAAAATTCTGCGACCCGGATTCGAACCAGGAACCTCGACTATCATGGCCGACGCCTCTACCAATTGGGCTATCGCAGACACACGGACAGCCAAGCTGTCACAAGGTGTCTTAAAGACAACCAAGTTGTCACGGTTGAAAGCCCAATGGGAGGCAGGCTTTTGGATAGGAGAAATTCTCGATCTGAGAGCCAGGAGCCCGCCTCCCATTGGGCTTTCAACCGTGACAACTTGGTTGTCTTTAAGAC
>JAHWFO010013951.1:683045-845497 GCA_023313115.1 Rhysida immarginata
CCTATAGAATTTCCTTTTCTTTATTAAAGCACTGTACGCTTGGATCGGGTTGGTTTCCTCTTTTTCCCGCCCGCTGTTGTTTTACAGGCAGTCAGGAGCCATTAAAGTGCAGCTTCGTTTAAGAGGAGAAAATGAACGGCCTCGCGATTGTCGGAGTCATTACCTCGGCACGTTTTGCACCCGAGCATCTCCCGTGACGCTGGAGGTGAAGGGATTCCACTCGCACCTCGTCACCGTGTGTTTGATGCCCGACCAGGCGTTCTAAAACAAGCAAAAGCGTTCCCACCACCTCTCTGTGCTGTCGTCTTCAACCCTGTTCCCGTGAGGACGCGATGACAATGCCCTGCCAACGCTAACCGAGTCGACGCCTGCGCGCGAGAGAAAGAGAGAGAGAGAGAGAGGAACAAGAGAGGTGGGTTTGCGGATGAGTAAATGTGGGTGGGGTGGAGGTGAAAGAATAACAAGCGAGGCACCTGTTTGTAGCGGTTTAATTGGATGACATCAAAGAGCACTGGGGATCTTGTTTTTTTCACTTTCCTTTTTAACCCCCTTGTCGCTGAACCAAGACGCTACTGTGATTTTCTCAGTTGAAAAATCCCTCCACTTTCGTTACGGCGAGAGCAGTCACAGGTTTCCGATAGTTTCGGTTTCCTATGCTGCTTGCATCGAGGCTCTGCTTTATAAAGTCTGAATATTTGCGTTTTTTAATAGACTTTTAAAATCGACAATTTCTTCACTTTGTATTCGAACATCGTCTATCACGTGGGGGAAAGAGCGTAGTATCGTTAAAACTGTTAAACATCGCCCCCCCCCCTTACACATTGGAATTGTCTACTGATGAACTCTTAGTGAATTTTAAGCGTTAGTAAGTATTACGAATTGCTAGTACATGATTTTTTGAGTAATTTTTAGCGTTTTTTTTAACGTTTTCTTTGGTCTTCCTATCTTTAGTATTGTCTGCTAGAAAAGAATCCATACGAGACGTTAACACTTTGATTAATAATATTTAATGATAACTTTTGAACATAATACACTCTGTTAAGAGATTATAAGATCACCCTTAAAATGTGGATATTTAAAGTGGGAATGAGAATATTCCTAATTCAACTAACCACACATTAAATATATGTCATGAAACAACAAAGTCTGTTGTGAAACAAAATATTTTATTTTCAAAACTAAAATTATTTTCAAATTTCTCCTGGCAAGAGATTACAAGAGCAGGCTGAAATCTTCTTAGAATAGAATGAACCATTCCATACATCATATCATTTGAATGCCAAAAGATATTTAGAATATATTTATTACTTCTATATTATTTTTGAATGCAGTGAAAGATGCCTTGTGGTAATAAACAAGCCGAGGATGATATAAGACAAATTTACGTTCACCATGAGGTTGAAAAATCAAAAACGGCCATTGGGCGATCAAAACAGTCATCCACAACACACTGAGGGACATATTATTATGACCACCCCATCAGTACTTCGTTGGGCCATCTATTGCCTTCAATACTGCGGCGATTCTTTTTGGCATTGACTCCACGAGGAACCTGACTGACACCTTGCCTGATGAATGGCACTGTCCAGTTGTGTGAGATTTGATGGTTGTGGAACCACTTGCCTGATGGCTCTTTCAACTTCGTTCCACAAATGCTCAATTGGATTGACATCTGGTGATTGTGGGGGCCACCTAAGCAAGGTAAAGTCTTCCACATATTCTTGAAACCACTCCTGCACAATACGAGCACCGTGGCATGGCGAATTGTCTTGTTGGAAGTAGCCATCTCCATTGTGATACGCCATCAACATGATAGGATGAACTTGATCAGCAAAGACAATTAGGTATATTGTGCTATTCAAATGTTGTTCCACACGAATTAAAGGGCCCAAATCATGCCAGGAAAGCTTTCATGCTGTCTCCACCAAACTCTCACTCTGCCGTCTGCATGACCTAACTAGAAATTGCTTGATTCATCGGACCACATGACTTTTTTTCCAATGCTCGTCTGTCCAATCCTTGTGTTCCTGTGCGAATTGGAGACTTTTATCTTGTTAATTGCAGACAGTAATGGTGTTCGAATAGGTCTTCGCCTTCTGTATCTCATACGATGCAGTGTACGGCGAACAGTGTGTTCAGAGATCATTTGAGAGGCTCCCTGATTAAGATCTGCAGTAATTTGATGTACTGTTGCCACTCTCCGTTCTGCCCGAACATTGACTTGTCGCTGATGGCCACAACTCGCACGTTCAGACCCAGTTTTCCGGCTGACAGTCCAGTTTTTAAACACTTTAACAACAGTTTTTGCTCCGTCGTTTACCTATATCTTCAGAAACAAATTACTTCTACTGTCGTGGTAAACTACCTGCTTCCCTATTTACATTCTGGCTCTCTAGCAACTTCAGCGCCAAATCACAGCTAATTTGCCTATAAACGTCAGGTGGTCATAAGAATCTTAAATGGACGGCCAACAATTCTTTCTCAACGTGGTGAACGCAGGTTCAAACAACTGGCTGCAAACAATGGAATGTCCACACTTTAAGTTTCTATGCTTTTGAACAGCATGGCAAGCCATGCTACTGTTTTGAAGGCCCTTACCTATCTATGTCCTATCCACTAAATGCACAAGGTTTAGAGCAAAAACAAGCTTAAGTTACAACCACAAAAAGGCAAGGCTAAGTGGGCCAAATCTGAAAAACGATTTAATCTTGATGGTCCAAATGGTTACGATAGTTATCGGCATTTAACCTACGAAGTGAACCTAAGAACGATTTAGTGGACAAAACGGTGGCGCTTCATTAACGGTTTGGGCAGGCTTTGCGAGCAATAGTAATACAGATCTGGGTCTTGTGGATTATCGAATGAACTCTAAATTATATCGGCAACTTCTTTACGAGAAACTTATTTCATTTGATCCATTGACTGCTTCACCAGGCTGTAAATTGCACCAAGATTACGCTTCCTGTCACATTTCTCGTGCTACGTAGAAATAGTTTGAAGACGAGAAAATAAGCGTTGTAAGCTGGCATTCGCGTTGTCCGGACCTCAGCCCCATTGAGAACATATGGGGAATTCTGGCAAAGATGGTTTACTCAAATAATTATTATAATCGACGGTTTTAAACTCTACAAGAGCTTACCAGATTTGTTAAAAACTTTGATTAATCCAATGCCCCAGCGAGTGTTTGAGGCGATTCAGAACCGAAGTAGTTCTACTAAGTACCAGAAAAAATTTAGTAAAAACATTTTTTCAGCGTGATCTTATAATTTCTTAACAGGTGAAATTTGAAAATTGTTAATAATTTTTATTTGAAAATAAAATATTTTTGTTTCACAGCAAACTTAGTTTTTCATGTAGTGTATAGTTGAATTAGGGATATTCTCTCGCACTTTAAATATCCACATTTTAATGGAGATCTTATAATTCTTAACAGAGTGTAACACTTATACAAAGTCATGGCAACTATTTTTATCAGCGGAATCCCAGACCGCGATCCAAATTTTTCGATATGCAGCAATGACATTGAGACGTATGGTACTCATTGACGCCGCTAGATGGTGTAGATTTTCAACAACGGAAGAGCGCGAAAGTCAGCTGGTTTTCAACCGTTGTCAAGTATGAATGTGAGTCGGCTAGAACAACGTGCGTATGTAAAAATAGCATTGTTTCGCGGTCAAAACGCGAGGGAATGTCACGCGCAAATTTTAGAAGCTGTTGGAGATCGTGCACTTCCATATAGAACTGTTGCAAGGTGGATAGCAGCTTTCCAACGTGAACGAGTAGCGGTACCGACAGGCCTCGTACAGGACTGTTCGCACCGATGTTGCTGGTGCCGTGATCGCATAATGCTTAGAGAACGACGGACGATGGACTCAACAAGAGTTGACAACAAAAGCTGTGCCAAAAATTTTATGATACGATCTTCTTTTTTTGATTTTCACTCCTCTCCCTTGTCTACCCAGATTCACCTTGTAGTCTAGCCACCTGGTTCTAGGCCGACCCCTTGGTCTCTTACGTATCGGCTTGGAAAATAACAACTGCCTAGCAAGACCAGTTTGCAGCATCCGTATCACAAGGCCATACCAGCGCAACTGAGATCTCTCAATGCGGAGAAGTAGCAGCGCAATATGGGTTCGAGTCGCTTGGGTATTACTAGGGAGGACATGCGCCTGATGGCGGAAGATCTTCCATAGGGCCACTGCCCCCGCGACCCTAACGGATAAGCGGGTTTGAAAAGTAAGTAAGTCCCTTGTCTAAAATACTTCCTGAGTAACCCATGGTAACAGACATTATTAGTAAAGTACCTTGTGTATTTTCATATGTATATTATGAAATGTTTCTATAACAACAAAGAAACTGCAAAAGTTTTATCTGATCTATTCATTTATTGCAGAAATTCGACAGAGCAAAAGACAGCGTCTACCATTTGGAAGACGCTTTCCGAAAGCGCAGAAAAGTGCAGTGGTGTAGTTTGGCTTGTCGAAACGAAATCTCACCGAACACTGTTCAGAGAAGATAAATTAAATCCCTTTTCGAAGTCAGTAAAAGTCCTTCCTTTTTCTCCATGCTGTGGTTAGACTCAAAGTTTATTCAGTGAAAGTGGAAAATTTTGCATTAGCAATACCTTTATTATAGAAAGAAGTTTTGGAATGGGTTGCTTGATTGTTGTTTCTTTTTTCTTGAGATTCTCATTCGAATTCAACCATCCTAACGAGACGTTTGTCCTTTTATTTTCACTGATTTTGGCTAAGTATTGAAATCTCATATTTCCCGTGTTTTCATCTTTTATTTTCCTTCTCCTTATTATTCGATTGCCCTTCCCAAATCGAAGTCAGTTCCCTTGCCGGTTCTTCCCCTTCCATGTAATTTGGAGGAAGGTATATATATGTTTTTGCGTGTCTGTCATTATCGATTATTATTTGCCATCTTCCCAGTAATAACAGCGGGTATGGGGACAAGACAACAACGTCAAAGCGACGGAGACGTTGTGGTTTCGACTTTATTAATTCAGAGCTACTCTCTTTTTTTTCGTTGGTTTTAGGAAAAGATTGTGGAACTTTGATGCAAAAAAAATAAGTAAGAGAGAGGACCTGTTTTTGTTTTTGAATGTTTGCCTTTCTCTTTCATTTTTAACCCGTTCCTCTTTTTTCTCTCCCTTGTTTGTATGTTGTTGTTATTAATAATAAAAAAACAGGACTGGAAGGAGGGAAATATGTTGACTCAAATAAGCTCTCGTTTGCAAAACAGCAAAAGACGTCGAAACAAATAAGGAAATTTCTGGAAGTTCGCTCAGGCGTTCTACGCACACTGTCCAATGAGTTAGAAACATGGGCGAAACGCACGTTAATTAATCGTTTTTATGCAAATTTTTTGAGATGATGTGATTCAAGGATCTACTTATAATCATATAATTTGATCAGCGTGCGAGAAAAGAAGGACCTAACCGACTTCAAAAAGGAACTCATTTTTGGTGCTCGTCTCGATTGAAACAACGAAGCAGCTCCCTGAATTCTCGATATCCAGAATATTCAACCGTTTAAAAAATCATCTGCAATCTTATCTAAAAGCGGTAACTGTGGCTCTAAGACAATCATGATCAAGACCGCCATCGTTTAAAACAGTTGATTTTAACCAAGGTTGTTTCTGGTCAATATCTTGCAGAACCATGTGCTGGGAATTGAATCGAATCCAAATCGGCAGTCGCATGTTTATATGAAAAACCCTGAAAAGAGCAGGAACTTTTGTCTACAGTAGTTTCTGGAACGTAGTCACTGGAAACGTGAGGACTGAAGAAGGGTATGTAATGACGATGAATCACGATGAAGAAGTGGATCTAGCATGCTTTACCAAGACAACCCAAGGTTCTGTTTGGTGGTATCAAGAGTCTAGACCTCTTTCTGATAGTAAGTAACCAGTCCCGTGATATTCATGGAAGTTCGTTTCGCGGACTATTTGTACATTTTGCCGACCAAGTTCTGTTATGCTGCATTTTTATCGTTCTTTCTGGACCTTTGTTTCTCCAGTGGTTTAGCTTTCAGGGAGACGATTTCCGTCATTTAATCTGGCCGCCTTAGAGCCTAGATCTCAACTAAGAGAATGTTTGGGACTGGTTACTAATTCCAACAAATCTGCTAAGAGAATTGAGGGAATGTCTGGTGAACGCTTGGTCTTCCATTGACTTAACAAGTGCTTTAACATCTCAATGATCTATGCCAACCCGTATAACGCTGTAATTTGGTCAAAGGGGATCCAATAATATATTAAACACGTTTCTAATTCATTGGTCAGTGTGCCTATGCATTCGTTGTTTAGTGTTATTAAGGATCGTATGTTTTGTGCTATGTGCCTTATTTGCGATTCTGATTTCGAAGCGTGGCAGTTGGAAGACTTTGCAGAGGAGGTGATGGAAGGTTTTAAAATGAATTCGAAGGAAAGGGTGAGGGAATTTGGTAGGGTGGGTGTCGGTGGTTTCCAGGAACTTGATTGATCGGATATTCATATTGAAAACAGAGGGAGTTGCTCTGTCCTAGCTTGAAATTGGCTTTCGTGGAGTAGTCTTGGCATTATTAAAAACGGGGCTCGGAATTGTGGAAGGAAGAGGAGGAGAAGAGAAGGAAAAAAATTTAAAGTAAAAGGGGGGTAAGTGAGGTGGGAGTTAGAATGCATTATTTAAGGTAGATTTATTTTCATGAAAGTAAAAAGGGAAAAGGAGAAAAGGGAGAATAAAACATAGCTTTTAAATTACTTCATGCATGCTGGCAGGTAACGTAAAAGGAGGAGGGATGGGTGTCAGCGGAGGAGGAATAACCGCCGTGGACATTTCCAATTCTCTTTGAAGTTGTAGAAGAAAGTTTTATCAGCCGAAAACCTCTTCCTTCACTCTCTCTCTCTCTTTCTGTCTATTTCAGTTTTTCATACACACACACACAGAGAGAGAGAGAGAGAGAGAGAGAGAGAGAGAGAGGGAACGATAGGGTGGGAATATGTACTTCTCCAGTCTTTTCTTCTTTCTTCTTCATACACAACTGCCTTTCCTCTTTAGAATGTTGAGGGTTCTGATTTACGTTAATGTTCTTCGTTGGTTTCGGTTATTCGGAAGGCAATGGAAACATCGTAAATTTTGTTCTACGTTAAGAGAAACACGGAAAGTGAGTGAGCAAGCAAAAGAAATGGAGAGAAAGTTTAAGGAAAAATTTATCCGAAATGTGCAGAGCAGCGGAAGAATGTGTCACTTAAGCAAGAGTAAAAAATTAAACCGTTTTCAAAATTCATCTCCTAATTTCTCACTCTTTCTTCTTCGTTAAGCCCTCGAAAGAGGAAATGGATGGGAAGGGTTTTTTGCTGTTAACTTTTCTTAATTTTTATGACCCACCCAGCGCTGCGCCTTCTTCCGTTTTGTCACTTTTCTTCTCCTTTTCGACGAACATTAATTCCAGGCTCGGAAGGCTTCTTCCTCTTCTTCTTTTTTTTGCTTGTTTTTCTATCGGCTCCTTCAATGTTTCGGGCCCTCTTCACTGCAACTGATTTAATGGGTTTTGAATTGGAAGTGAAGAGGGGGTCGTGGGACCGACTGACTAATGTTTGGTAATTTCTTCTTGCAAATGCTTCTTTTTTTTCTTTGGAGTAATGGCAGTGTTAGCTTCCATAAAACATTAGCAATAATGGACGTGGATACGATTATGACGGGAGGTTATAAAATGTATAAATGGTGTGGCTCTTGTGTAGTGATTTACTCAATGACATCCTTCTTTATTAAAAATTTTTGAAATTGAACGACATCCCCCTAAAAATTTTTTCTGAAGTTTTAATTCTGTAGAGAGGGTTATTCAAAGAGGATGATGTAAAAGTAAAGCAAACATACAAAAAATAGTATTGATATGAAGTGATTAAAGAACTGTGTGTATGCGTATGAGTGTAGTTTAAATAAGTAAAGAGGGTTCTTCTTTGTTTGCCGAGCCTACTGTCACTAGTCACGCATATCTATAATAAGCATGTTAAAGAATTGCTTATGCCTTAATTAGAGGAAGAACTTCCTAATCTAATCTTACAATAGGATGATGCTCCTCTCCGTTTCTACAAGGATGTTCACGACTACCTGAATGTTACGCTGGATTGGCCGGGCCGAATTTGCTCTGGCTTCCCTGATCCCCTGATTTAACATCCTGCGATTTCTTTTTGGTGGGATACGTCAAGGATGTTTTGCATGTTCCTCCATTGCCACAGCAACTGGCAATGGAGATAACAACATTTTCTTATTGGGTAGTTTAAATTTTCAAGTATCAGAATCTTAATTGTTAATACTTAAGGAAAGACTTAGAATTTGATTATCAAGGTGTGGCAATTAGATACCGGACTAATACAAATACTCACAAACGGTAAGCCCAAATGAAAATTCTGTTTAATATGTTTCAAAGTAATCTCCGCCGAACACAATACACTTTTGAGCGCATTTGTACAATTTTGTAAAACAGTTTTTAAAGTCTTCAGACGGAATCTCTTGATTTCCGACGTCACGTTTTTCTCAATGTCAGAAACGTTTTGAAATCTGGTATGTTTCAAAGCATTTTTCATTAATGGGAAGAGGAAAAAGTCTGGAGGGGCCAAATCCAGAGAATAGTGCGGTTGGTTGAGTTCTGTGATGCTGTTTTGGCGAGAAATCGTTTCCTTTGTTATAATTTGACGAATTGTCTACTTGTTGCAACCCAATTCATCCGCTAGCATACGAATTATAATTCGGCGGTCAGCAGTGATGAGTTTCTCTGACATTCTCGGTGGTTTCTGGCATTCGGACGGAAACTGGTCTTCCAAGGCGCAGGTCATCTGAAAGATCTTCACGGCCATCACGAAAGCGACCAAACACTCGGATGCACTCGTTCGGGATAGGGCATCGTTCCCGTAGGCAGTTTTCAACACCTGATGCGTTTCCGTAGCCGATTTACCCAATTTGAGGCGGAATTTAATGCAAGCTTTTTGTTCCATATTTTTTTCTCGACGATACTTGTTCACATGCGTCACTATAATACGTGTCTGAACACAATCCTTTACGCTACTAAAAAAATCTATGCAGCTGCAATGCGATAGGTGAACATACACTACCCTATCAAAAGTCATGGGTCACCATCACTTAATAGAAACACTCAAAAATATACATATTTTAGTATCTTATTGGCCCACCTTTTGCTGCTATCACAGCTTCTACTCTCTGGGGCATACTGTTCACAAGTTTTTGATGCTTTTCGACAGGTAATTTTCGCCATTCTGCCATAAATGTCTTGGACAGTTCGGTCATGGATTTTGGGTGTTCCGCGCAAGCGCGCAATCGACGTTCCAACACGTCCCACAGATGTTCGCTGGGGTTCAAATCGGGGCTCTGGGCAGGCCATTCAAGTTCTCGAACCACCTTTTCATCAAACCATGTGCCCTTGCTTTTCATCAAACCATGATGGACAGCCCTTGCTTTATGGCAACGTGCGTTATCGCGCTGAAACAGAAAAGGGCCATTGCCAAAGTATTGCCAGAGAGATGGGAGTGCTACGTTGTCCAGAATGTCTTGGTAACGCTCTGCGTTTAGATGTCCGTCCACAGAAACGATTGCACCCAGCCCTTACCATGAAAAGCATCCCCACACCATCACCGACCCTCCGCCGAACTTCACCGTGGGCACAACACAGCTTGGCAGATAACGTTCGCCATACTCAAACCCGTCCATCCGATTGCCAGATGGTGTAGCGGGACTCACCACTTCATTCAACCATTCGCCATTGATCCAGAGTCTAATGTCGTCGCTCTTTGCACCATTGTAATCTCCTCGCTGCGTTGCTGGCGCGGATGTGATGTTTGTAGGCTGCCGCTCTGCCATAAAAACCCATTGCATGCAGTTCCCTGCGAACAGTCAGGGTTCTCATAGTTGTTCCCGTCGACTCTATGAACGATCTTGTCAGTCCATCAAGCGATGTGTGACGGTTTGCAGCGACCACTTTACGAAGAGCCCTTTGGTCTCTGGCCGACATGATCTTGGGTCTTCCAGTCCTAGGCGGAACACTTGTGGTGCCTTTCTCTTTCCATGCCCGGATGACATTGTGAACGGTCGATTTCGGGATATTTAGGAGGGTTGACGTCTATCTAACAGTTTTGCCTGTGAGATGAAACCCAACAATTGTACCTCTTTGGAAGCCTGAAAGCTCTTTTCTTTAAGACATTCTTACAGCATTCACGCAAGCATCATCTCATAATAGCATACTCTCTGTTATGTAGTAGTGCTGGGAAGAATGCCAACAGTGAAATTGCAAAGGAATGTCTCATTTTCATACAAATCAGGGTTGTCCCATGACTTTTGATAGGGTAGTGTATTTATTGACATGTTGAATTTTTGTTTACATTGTATGCAGCGACTTCTGACCGAATATTTAATTGCCACATCTTGTTTATAAGATGATAGATAATATACGAGGTCTGTTCAAAAAATACGTAGACTAACGTCATAAAACAAAATATACTTTATTCAGAAGTTACATATCTGGGTCCCCTTCAAAGTACTCTCCTCCCCGACGCACACACTTATCCCGACGGTATTTCCACTTTTGGAAACAGCCCTGGAACGCTTCTTTTGTGATGTCCTTCAGCGCCTTCGTCGCATTTCCCTTTATGTCGGGAATCGTCTCAAATCTCCTTCCTTTCAAAGGTCTTTTGAGATTCATCACCTGTTATGATCTTCGACAAGAAGTTTTCATCTTCTTCTGAGCGTTCAAGCAATTTCTGACAAAACTGGACGCGATAGGCTTTTTGGTCGTCCGTCGTCAGGCGTGGAACAAACTTCGCAGCAACGCGGTGCATCTTCAATTTTTCGGTCAAAATCTCGTGACATGATCCAACTGCTATCCCACACGCTTCAGCAAGCTCTCTGATGGTCAGACATCGATTTGGTCAGAAGTCACTCATTCTAAAAATCCGCCAAACGAAAAAAACACACTTCACAAACAACCGCGTAGCTAATCAACCAATACTGATATTTGCAATAAAAAAACTGCCTTGTAATCAGCAGATCTGTCAGAAGATGGCGACACCAAGCGATTTTGACTGGGACCAACAGGGCCCGCGCAATTCAAACAGTCTACGTATTTTTTGAACAGACCTCGTACATGTGATTATAGATAACTCTTCCTCCGCATTAAAATGTGAGATATTGATTAATTTTTTTCTGGTTAATCTAATTATAATTTTATCTTCTTTTCATCACATATCGCATTTCTCCAGAATTTCAATTTTATTATTTATTAATGGGAGTAAAATAACATTCAAATAATACAGAAAAAAATACTGTTCTATGGACAGTTGTCATCCCTGATTAAGCACCCATCTAGATAATGGTAATAGATATCCCTCAATTCCAGTAGGATACTCAGTTCACAAGAAAGAGACTTATGAAACTATGCGAATGTTGCTTAATTATTTACACTATGATAAGCACAAATGGAAATTGGGTTCAGATCTGAAAGTAATAAGACGAAACACTACTGCTGTTTTTTATACGAGTGTAACAGTCGCAACACGAACGAACATGTTCTTATAGCGTGAAACACCTATATTCCAGATATATTGAATGTGTCATTATGAACAATTATATCAAAGGAGAAAAACCAACCTCTTGTCCACAACTGGTTTTTCTTCTTTGGTATTAAGATTATCCACAGTTTCTCCGTTTGTTTATTATGAATAATTGGTAAATCTTCAAGATGTGCACTTATGTTCTTAAAAATCAAAACATCTTGAAGGAGTAGGGGGGAATCTCTAATCCATAAGGAGAAATGAATACCGGATACGTATTTTGGCTACCAAGTAGCCATCTTCAGCGGTGAGAAACAAAAGTAAAAAAGAAAGATGCCATAGGCCAATCATATCATGCCATATTAGAGACTATACCCTCTGTTTATTGGAGGGCAGACTGCAAGCTTGCAGCGTCAACACCCAGAACGGAACCCGTCGTCCTATATTTGTTCACTTAGTTGGTTGTGTATCAGTCTGGACCAACTTTGACTCCAAACGTCTTTTTACTTTTAAATGATTATTTAATCTTTAAAAAAATAGTTATAAGCACATCAGACAAAAAAATTAGTCAATTTGAGAACTCCGCGACGCTTCTATGTAAAGTTTTTGAATATACAAATTAATGCACATAAGTACATTTCATTGCAAGATAGTAATAGCTAAGCAACGTACAAGCATTGTTAACAGAAGTTTGTGTTATTCCGTGTCGAACTTGGCTGCCAAAAATAAGTCGTAAACCAGACGTATCTCAGTGGCAAAAACGGGTCATAGCGTTTTAGGCGGGCAAAAGCACATCCCGTGTAAGACATAGCTACTTTTGTCGAAGTATCAAAGCGCACAGTCATCCGTGAGTTCAAGAAATGATCCACGGGCAACCGAAACAACAACAGCCGTCGAAACTGGTCGAAAATCAGTGCTGACTGAACGGGACCAAAGACGAATATCGGGCCAACCGCTTTCAAACCAAGCAGGAACTACCGCATAGACAAGTTTGTGTAAGAAACTTAGGAGGCAAGTGCATAAAATGGACATCTGGAGCCAGTTACCTCGCAAGCTCCGATGCTCACTCCAGCTCACAAGAAAGCTCGTGTACAGTGGTGCAAGCGATATCAGAACTGAACTGTAAACGACTGGAGACGCGTCATTTGGTCGGATGAATGAGTTTTATCTTTATTCGCATAGAAGAAGCTATGAAGCCTTTCACGCTGATTGTGTCCAAGGATTGGTGCAGTCAGGTGATGCCTCTGTGATGCCGTGGGCAAGTTTTCAGTACAATAAACAAGGACCTCTCGTTAAAGTTAGCACCTGGCTTAACCAGCATCACTATCGTGACATTCTGAATGGACAATTGCTGCCTTTTGTGGATCACGTCAAGGATGTCTGTGACCTGGACGATGTCTACTATCAAGACGATAACACAGGTTAGATCCGTGGAGGAGTGGCTCGGCGAGCATGATCAGACGGTGCTACACCAACACCTCACAGAAGGCCTGATATATTGTTACATCATCATTATTCGATCAAATTTAGGCCTTATTATTGGTAGAAATAGCATTAACAACGGTCGACTAATGATGATGTAACAGTGTATGACGTTTCCGTTATCAAGCCTTATGTCAAGGTGGTGTTGGCTGCACCTCGTTTGGCCCACCAAATCCCCAAATCCGAACCTAATAGAGAATTTGTGGGACCATCTGGAGCAACGTGTTAAGCGGAAGAATCGCCATAAATTGAAGGGGTCAGCGCAACAGTGGACTAACCCTCTCCGAGTCGAAAATTTAAATACTGATGCCATGTGTTGCTTTTTTCATGAACTATCATCCTATGAAGTAAAAAGATATCTATTAACATTATAAAGTTTGTTTTGAAGCCTCTATTGCTTTCTCTCCATAATTGAAAAACAACAATTGAAAAACTTTAAATTGCTTTTTCTCCATTTTATAAAAAAGTGGCTTAGACCACTGTTGCGCTGAACCCCTCAATTGTATACTGCATGATTGGAGCTATAAGGACTATCTTAAGGGTAAACTCAACGGAAAAAATCGACTTTATTTTTTTGCATCATAACATTAATCCAGGCTAATAGAGTATATATCATTCAAAATTTTTCGATTTTTCCTAATATTTTATGAAAATTCCTCGGAAAAAATGCCTCGGAAAATTGAAAATTTGCGTGGGATCTTCTATTCCCTTCTCCAGAGAGCACGACGGAACAAGGCGTCAGTTCCTTGCCGCGAGAACCTGTTTCGTCGCCGAGATTCTAGTCGCTTTCAACGATGCTACATATCTTAAGATTTTGCTAACCTGTTTTATGTCGGAATGTCTTCAATTTGTTTTCTGTTTGGATGTGTAAATATACAGTCGGATAGAAATTTCTCGTTTCATAGATTTCCACAATCAGAATCGATTAAAAAACAGTGGATTAAACAACAAAAGCCAGAAACTGTGGACACCAGTATACTAATTAAAGCTGAAAACACTAACCCACATGAGAATTTTTATTGACTCAGATGTACATTTCGGAAACCAAATTTCCTTCATCATGAGTCAAAACAGCATCGTGTGCTCACTGATGAAGGAAATTTGGTTTCCGAAATGTACATCTGAGTCAATAAAAATTATGTGGATTAGTGTTTTCAGTGTTCCTCTAAATTAGTAAACAGTGGATTAGTTTTTGACAGCGAGGGAACTGGTATCCAACTCCAAACAGCATCGTGTTCTCATTTCGAAGCGTCTTGCTTTGTCTACGCATCTGCCGTTTTAAATTCAGTATCAATTCAAACAAGAAATTCGCTGAAACTAGATCACGTATAAGGTGGAACTAGATGCTCTTCCAGCTCTAAACGGGCCTGGCGTTCTTCATTAACAACGACTGCAACAGCATGTCTTAAACGCCGAAGGAATGAGGTAGGCCTATCTGCACACGTCGCCCTAATGTGCACACGCCGTCGACGCGGCAAGCAGAAGATCCCGTTTCGTGGTTTAATGCATAGGGCTGTATATCGCAGAAGTTTCCGTAGCATTCAATTCTGCTAACAGCCCTTGTACATCGCTGTCACTGTTATCAAAATCGCTGTCGTCACTGTCGGTCTTGTTTTCATATTCGTAGTCCATTGTAGGCCTAGTCCATTGCGATGCCCTGACCAGGGAAGCAGGAGAACTGATAGCGGTGCCTGCACTACCCTGACAATTAACTGAAAGCGGCGCCTGCGATAGCCTCCAATGTATGATGTCACGATTTCCAAACTCCTTCACACCTCTCGGCAGCTTGTGACGTAACAGTTGCCGAAAAATGGCGCCAGTGTCGATCACATGGGGAGGAAAAAATGAAAGTTTTTTTTATATATTTTATCAATTTTGAGTTCGAATTGAAAATTTTTATACATGCTATGTTGTTATTGAGACCTTCATCTTTCATTGTAAACAAAGTTGTTTTGAGTGCGGAGTTTACCTTTAAGACACTCGTACAATCAATGCCCAAGCGTATTAAGGCTGTAATTAAAGCAAAGGGACGTGCAACGCACTATTAACAGTAGATGACTAATTTTTTGTCCTGCGTTTCTCTTAAGCCTCGTGACATATAAAAAAAGAATTACTCCAACTTTAACCTTAAATAGACTCACTGATGAAGGGAGCGTACCCCCCGAAATGTACATCTGAGGCATTAAATTATCTTTTGTGAATTTGTGGTTTCGTGGCATCGTTTGTTGATTGTTGATAACCTTTCAGTATTTGGTTATGTCATTCATTAATGATATAAATGGTCTTTATTAACATTAAATAGTCATGTAAAAGTAAAAACATGACATTATTACCACTGGAGATGACATCAAAAAACATGTAAATCCGTATTCTGGCCGTTTGATACCAATTCTTGCTCTTGTAGAATCATTTAATGCTAACCCTTCTTCAACAGTAACGACGTGAAGCGCATATACTATTACTAGGCAGTAGTGACAGAAATGGGATGTAAAATCATGAAGGCTTGGGAAAAGGAGACACGGTCTCATATAAATCAAAATTTTTGCATCTCCCTTCAGAAAAGAATAAAAATGCGGAAAAAAAAGAAAAAAAATTTAAAAAATATCAACCGTGTTTACACTGTTGCGAGCTATAAAGAGAATTTTAATAGTTGGTTTTATAGCAAATCTTGATAAAAGTTGAAAGAGGCAAAACAGTTTGAAGAAGGAAGTGAAAATAAATGAGCTAATTGTATGAAAAAATTTAAAATTGTTGTGTTTTGAGTGAATATGAGTAAAGTAGTGGCCGTTTTAATGTTTTTATTTTGGAAACAAGTTTTTATGTTTCGAGATTGTTTGAAAGACCTTCGAGTCGCTCAATTTTTTTTTCTTTTTTATTTTCCCCCCTTTTCGTTTTCTCCTTTTTATTATTGTTATTATTTATCTTTAACACTTTATGACTGTGATAAATTCTTAGGTAAAACGACATTCGTATATCAAACTATAACGCGAGTAAAATTTTCTTGCCGTCAAAAAGAAATAAACAAGAACATTAATCATGGTCGTCGGCTGAAGGTGGATGGGGTTCCGTCTATTTTTCTTCTTTTCTTATTTCCTTTTTCTTCACTTTTCTCCTCCACTCCCTACCTTCACTGCGAATCATATTTTCGTTAGGTTTCATTTTTGTATCTAAATAGCTGTTTTTCAACAAAAGGGAAGGGGAAAAAAAACGAACTTGTTTGAATGGCACTTGTTTCATCAGCTTGACAGGAGCTAAAAGAGATTGTGATTTGTTGTTCTTCGGGAGATGAAATTGTTTTTAAGTAATTGTGACGTACGGCGTCGTTTGTTTATTAGATGTCCGAAGAGCTCATTAATAAATTAGAGGGAAGCTTCATTTGAAGTCTTTGAGAGGAATGAAGACTTAATATGATGAAGAGTATAAACATTGAATTTAAATGCTTATTTTTGAATAAAAAGATAATTCATAAGTAGATAATTTTATTTTATTTTCAGTAAGACTCTTGTATGCGCTTTGATAAAGAAATCATTGATGATCTCCGCCATATTTTTTCGCCGTGTACTAATGAAGTGGTGGATTTGCAATCTACCATTGGCCGTATCGGTTGACCATCCTTATGCACTTTTATAAGGTGTAATATATTCCTATCTGAAGTCGAGGCATTCGTAATGCGACTCGTTTCTTTATATAATAGGTGGTCTATTCAAAAACTTCCGGAATATTTGAATAGTGAGATTGCGTTAGTTATAGACATCCGAGCGAGTGCGTTGTCTTCGCGAGACCTATCGAATAACTTCCCACTTCGCCATGCGTAGTATTTTTTGTTCATGTAAGGTGATCTCCCGAGCGATTGTATAATTTTCACGATGAGTGACTTCCGCGTACAGTGTTGTGCTTTGAAATTCCCGTCAGACTGTGGAAATCTTCACGATAACCTTCAGATGCTCCACAATTCAGATTCTTCGAGCTCTACTGTGTCAGGATCTCATGAAACTTTCCTATCTAGCATCATTATCGGGGATGAAACATGGTTCTACGGCTATGACATTGAAACCAAAGTTCAGTCAATGGGTTGGTGAAAACTCACATAGGCCAAAAAAAAAACAAAAAAACAAAACATGCCCGGTTCGCTTCGGAGTCAAAGTCATGCTGACCATGTCTTTTGTTGATGCCAATAGCGTTTTTCATCATGAATTTCTCCTCCCGTCTGGTCAGTTAATGATTAGCAGAGGTACTAACTCCAAGTTCTGAAACGCCTACTCAGAGAAAATGTAAGGAAGTAAAGAGTTTTAGCGCAATCAGAACTGTTTTTTTCATCTTGACAATGCTTCAGATCAGTTTGTGAGATTTTAGCCAACCATGGAATGACTGGTTTCCTCACGCGCCATACTCCCCTGGTCTGGTTCCAGCAGACTTTTTCTACTCTCCAAACAGAAGGCAACGCCGAAAGGGAAAAGGTTTGACAACATTGAAGAGCCTAAGAAATATTCGCAGACAATTCAAAAAGAAGCTTTCCAGGATTTCAAAAAGTGGAAACACCTCTGGGACAAATGTATTCGTTGGGAAGGGTGTGCTTTGAAGAAGATGAATACCACTGATCTGTAAGTTTAATGAATTTTTAAAGAAGATCTTTGGAACTTTTTGAACGACTTCGGATATATGATTAAGAGAGCTAAGGAATATCAAGATTGTATTAAAAGCACGCTTTTAAATACGAGATGCGTCGTTAAATGAAAACGATCGATGAGGAATTGCGAACAAATAAAAGAACATATCTCTCATTTTTCAGTACTCCCTGCCACTGCCAATACATTTCTCTCTCAAGTTGCCGGATACCAGTCTCAGATAAGGTTATACTTTAAGCATGATACCAGCGGCGTAAAAGTCCGTTGGCTAAGAGCGAAGCCAGTCTTGGTATACTATCTTGACTTCTGTGTCCGAAACTTGCTTAGGGAGAGGTCGGATTGGCGAGTAGGTATTCTAAGACCTTCCATTTGAATCGTACCCATGGTTTTCTTTGAAGTGCGGTTATGCGTTGTTGTGGAGCAGGATGACCTAGAGGGACAGGAAGCACGATGTCCAGAGTCGCCGTGTAGCTGTCGGAAACAATCGTTTGATCGTTGACTGCGAACTCGTTAAGAACTGCACCTAGGTGAACGAAAAAGGCGGCCAGCGTGACTTTGCGTGCGTACGGTACTTCTTCGGCGGCGGCGACGCGCTGTAATTCCATTGCGTACTGCACCGACAGGTTCCCGGGTCGTCATTGTGACACCTCGACTCGTCACTCGTTACAGTAATCTGCAGAAATCCATTGTTCTCCTGATAGTACCGGTGGAGATTTTTTTATGCCATGCGGCTCATCTCGGACCTCTGCTCGGGCAGGAAGCAGCATGGTTCTCATTGTGCAGCATGGTTCTCTTTAAAGTACTGTACGTTGATGGTGCACAGAACGAAATCGTTTAGACTATACTCTAACTTCCATTCACTTAGATAGTTCTTCCCATAAACAATACTCATTGGGCAGTACATTTCTCCTACCGATTGCTTTTCCGCCATCAAAATCCGAATGACCGCTCGTTGTTCTTGTTTGGACGCTTCCTTCTTGCACACTTCTAACGTTCGCTGCTGCCCACGCCGACAACAGTGGCGCTGTTGCCCACTGTTCTGTGCTCCGCAGCGCTCTTGATTAGGGCTAGAAGTTACCATCCGGCTTTCGCTGGTTTCGATCGTTTTCATTTGACTGATCCTCGTATTAATAAACTTGAAGTCATTAAAAGCATTTTAAAAATTATTTTCAAAATGGATATAAAATTTGTTGAAACAAAAATAATGGCAAGTGAAGCCTGAGTGCCTTCAGCGCCACCTTGTATAATATTTGTTATATAGGTTCCCCTAGGTTCAGGGATATTATTCCTAGGGGTTTACAAAGACAATTGAGAAACGCTTATGTTTTTTTATATGGTTCAGACGGGCCCCTGTGACTCGACCCCCAAAAATCCGACTCCTGTGTAGTAGAATGCCATAGCCACCTACATATAAAAATTCAACCTTCTACATCAAAGTATATACAAGGTGGCGCAAAATTAATCATCCAATTTTGTTTTTGTATAACTTTTTTACTAAATAAAAAAAAATGATTTTGAGTGATGGAAATCTTTATTAGGACCTTTACAATTTTTTCTGTTAAGTGAAAAAGATGACATCCGTCAAGTGGCTGCCGCCAGTGTTGATACACATTTGTACCCGTTTTATCGCATTTTCCATGACTTTCCGCAAGATTTCCGGTGATAACTGTTCGCATTCCTGTCGAATATTCTCTTTAAGGGCTGCGATTGTCTGAGGCTTGTTGGCATAAACCCGCGACTTCAAGTAGCCCCAAAGAAAGAAGTCTGGGGCGGTTAAATCGGGCGATCTTGCTGGCCATGCCAAATCGCCAAAACGGGAGATTACGCGACCAGGAAACGCATCCTTCACAATATCCATTGTGGCTCGTGCTGTGTGTGCGGTTGCACCGTCTTGTTGAAACCACATGTTCACCAAGCCCCGCTCCTCCAATTCGAAATGCACGCTGCGCTAACACCACCGACCGATTATTGGTCAAAAAATTCGACACAATTATTCCACGCTCTTGCGGAGTATAGCGTTCCATTGCTTGTCTGTTTGTATTCTGCAGCTGTCTAGTTCACAAATGTCAAATATGGTTGACGTACGACGCCATTTGCAATAATTGTGCCATCTTCCGATACAGTGATTAATTTTGCGCCACCCTGTATAAAATTTGAAGGGAACATGGTAAAACCAAAAAATTGCTCCATTCTTCCGCTTATATTCAGTGTAATCATTGGTTCTGTATCTGTCTGGCGTTTGTATCAGCTCGTTGCATATACTAGGTAACCATAAAAGTTCTTGCCGTTTTGGACTCAAAGGAGTCCGTGAGTGCCTTTCGCAGGTCTGTATCATTGGTATAGGGTTTTCCACGAAGATGGTTGTCCAGAGAATGGAAAAGGTGATAATTCGTTGGAGCAAGATCTGGTGATGACACAAAGTTTCCTACAAAGATTTGGTGGATGACACAAAGTTTCCCACCCAAGCCACTCTATGGTTTCCCTGGTCACCCGCGCCACATGTGGCCAGGCATTGTCATGAAGGAAGAGTACCCCTTTGCGATTCACCAGTGCTGGTTCTTTCTGCTGCAATACCTGTTGCGCACGTTCCAACTGCTGGGAGTATAGGTCTCTAGTGATGGTTTGGCCAGTTGATAGCAGCTCGTAGCGAACCATTTAGCGTCTAGTCCACCAGACACACTAGACTACGTGGTTCATTAGAAATGGCAAGTTCTCCCGACCTGAATTTCTGAAACCAATGCCTTGCGGTGCGTTCATTCACAGCATCATTCTCAAACGCAAGAAGCATTCGTGGACTTGATGCTGTTGACAAGCCCATCTTAAAGTCATAAAGCAAACAACACCTAACCATCTCCTTCGAAACCTCCATTTCTCTTCACTTCTGCACGAGATGTGATTGATGTGAATGCCCAACTGCCCTGTATTTATACAGGCTAACTTTCCTGTTCCCCCCCCCCCCCTGACAGATTTTGGACCACACTGTACACTCATTTGCATATCTTCTATCACTTCCTTTTATGGCAACATAAAAACGGCAAGAAATTTTGCGGTCACCTAGTAAAATGTCGGATATCCTTTCAAATGAGCGTGCATTCATTTGAATTCTAGCTTCTAATGTGATCTTAAGTCAAACATGGAGACTTTCTTTAAGTTCAAACTTGACCACAGAGAAACATCAACAAAGCATTTGGAGATGATACAGCAAATGATCCTTGAAAATGAATCGGTACCAGTCATCCAACAACGACGATCTATGAACTTTAGTGGAGTTGGACCTTCGACAGAAAAATTAGGCGTCCACTATTCGATAGTTAAGCGCCCTATATTGTTCAACAGAGATGAAGTTTTACTGTTTCATGTCAACGCCAGATTAAACCGTATCAAGAACAGTCCAAAAATTAAACAACCAGCACTCTGATAAGTTTCCTCAGCTACGATACTCTCCAGACCTCTCGCCAACTGACTACTACTTTTTTTTAACCATTTGGACCTTTATTGGGCAGGGAAAAGGTTCAACAATGAAACAGCCGTCAAAAATGCTTTTGAGGAGAACGACGTAACTGAACGGCATTTACTTCTAAGAAACTGGCATATAAAGGCACTAGGTATCTCGATGGGAGAGCTGTATTGCATTTAATGGTGTTTATATTGATTAATAAAAGCCAATTTTCATAGAGTCAATATCCAGTGTTGTTTTCACTTTCATTACCAAATCCGATATTTCATGTGCAACAACCTGATAACATTTTCGAGGATTCACCTAGGCAAAGTAACTCGTTGAGAGGTTCGGGAACTTTCTGTCTGCCCCTTGCATTCGTGCAGTATTACCTGTTGAATGTGATTGTCCTTTCAGATTCATTTTGTAATCAGGGGCATGCGAAAGTATAACCTACTTGTTATTTTAATATGACTCGTACTGGAGCCTCTTTGTATATTTCTAACATTTACAATTTATCTCCGTCTTTAAACGAAAGCGTTTTTAAATATTCTTCCAGTGAACTCTCTTTATTAACTGTTTCAGCTAAAAATGGCATCATGACTTGTCTGTTCTTGGCGCGTTTGAAGCTGATGTCCAGTCTCTGTAATTTTGAAAACCTTTCATTTTAGACTTTGTATTGAAGAAGACCTGCTTTCATATTAATGGAAAAATCTTCACAGTGTCTTAACGGGTGCAAGAATTTTATAACGCCTCCTTTATTGACTTTACCTCAACTTCAATCACGTCTTTTATGCAGTAAACTTATAATTTGTTTAGTTCTCCCCCCCCCCTGGGAAATCGCCACCTCTTATGCTATTTATGAGACGACTGCACTCTTTCTTGTGAATATTTCTGTTCCTCATTAAACATCCATCGAGCCGATCCTTTTGTGTTAAAGCTTCTTTGGAAATCGGTCTTCTTTGTGTGTGTTAGCGGGGTCGTTGTGGGTGGTTCTTAGTTTGCGCATGTTTAGACATGGAGTGGAAATGTGTCGAGTGAGCGGTGGAATTCATTTCGGAGGGGATTAGGCGCTAATTCCCCATTAATGTGCACTGAATGCTAAGGTCATCTGCACGTGATGGCGCACGTGGTCGTTGTTTTAATAACAGGTGAGTGTACGTGTCGTGGGGGATCTTTATTAATTCTCTTTGTATTAACGTGTAGCCTTGAGAGACTCCTCTTAGGTTAAGCATTAATAGGAAAGTTTGCGGCAAATGAAAACAAAAGCTGCGAAATGCGTCTCCTTCCGTAAGTTAGTGTTTTGTTATTCTCTCCTTCCTTCTTAAGGACTTAACACTGATACAATTTGCTTTTAGTCACAGCTAAATTAGCGCATGATGGATGTGGTTTAGTAGTTATATTTGTTGCAAGATATGGGTCATTTAAATAATATTCATTTACATATTTGAGTGAGATTAGTTGATTACAATAACCGAGGGAGCTATGTAGAGCGTAGACTTTCCATTTATCGAATCTGTCGGGTCGCGGGTTCGAATCCCGTTTTGGTATGGATATTTGTGCTTGTCTCAGGAAAGCGTAGGATTTTGTTAAGATATTAATCATGTGAAAGGGTGCAAAAAGATCTAGATGTTGACGTGCTCAGAAACCTAACGAACTAACGACCCGTTTTCAATAGGATTAACGTTGCTAAGATACTTGAAATTCGATGATGAGGATTAGCTGAATGATTTGAATTACAAAGATTGCCTTTGATTATCTAGATTAAGGAAGTGGAATACAGTTTCAGTAGAACACTTACCTGGCTACATTTTTTTTCCTTGTATGCACGTTCCAAAATTCTGATAACGAAATTAAACATTACGTTTTTGGTATCTGTTTTTCAAGTTTTTGCGATTCATACATACTTTATTAATAATACGCTGAGTGGCCAAGTTATTATAACTACCTCCTCAGTACTTCGTTTGAGCCACTTTTTGGCTTCAGTACTTCTTGGCATGGACTCTACAAGATATTGATAGGAGGTTTGTGGAATCTGAGACCATAGCAGCTTCCAGTTGTGTCAGATTTGATGCTTATGGGTCCAGCTGTCTGATAGCTTTTTCTACTTTATCCCAAAAATGCAAAACGGGATTGAGATCTGGAGATTGTAGGGGCCACCTAAGCAAAGTACACTCTCCTTCATGCTCTTGAAACCAATCCTGTACAATACGAGTACGATGGCAGGACAAATTATCTTATTGAAAGTAGCCAACTCCATTGGGATAAAACATCAACATGATAGGATGAACTTGGTCAGCAACGATATTAGATACGCTGTGCGATACAGAGACCAATTACGGTTAAGATGTGCTGTAATCGAACAACGGAGTAGCAACCAATGTTTTGACGCGTCTTGCATTATTTTCCAGTGCTTCTAAATAGCGGAATGCGCATGTTCCTTAGCAATTGTCAAGCATTGTAGAATTTAGCCTAAGCACTAACAAATGACATAGGCCCTAGGTTATCATCTAGGCTAATCCTTACTCAAATAAAACAGTATCCCTTGCTTGTAGACTGAGAATCAGTGCAGGTTTCATGATCCATAACTGACATTTGTAACTCTGTATCCAGGTCTCTGACGGTGGATCTTCAAATTTCTCATTACAATAAATGCAGAACTATTCTGTTGATTGCTGGTTGTTGGAGAGTTTCTTTGAAAGGGTAGTTTTCTTGACCTTCTGTTCTGTTTATAATGTCTCATGATGCTTTAATTTAGAAAAAAAGAAATAACTGTTGACAAATGGTTCGATAAATGTGGAGGTCCGCACTTACCCCAAACGTTATTAGAATTAAAATCGCTAAACATCATAAGCCAAACAAACACATTTATATGTACTTGAGTAGAAAAGATTAGCAAGATCCTCTGCGTTCTGTGATTAGGTTCCCGATAATGCATCTTTAAAAAAAAAGTGGACTATGCCACAGCAAAATATTAGACTGAATACTTAAAATTCAGTTTTTGCTCTCTTCTGCTCGTCTTCGGAACAAAAAAATTGAAACCATTACTACAGAGGTTGAGTCATCGCGCAAACAGAGGTTGTAGTGGCCGATCATCGCGCAAACTTTTAAATGGGCACCAGACAGGAACCACTCATTGCTAATCTTCAAAGTAGAGTCCATCATGCTCGATGGTCTTCATCCAACGATCAGCCGGTTGGCGGATGCACTCGCGAAACCACTTCTCCGGTTTCTGGGCGAAAAAGTCACGCACGGCGTCTTCAAACTCAACTATTGGCGAAACGCCGTGAACCGCAAGAGATGGTAGTCGGAAGGTGCCAGGTCGGGGCTGTATGCTGAATGTGACAAAACCTCGATTTTTTCCAGCAGTTGACGACACACCTTCACCCGTTGTTGTGCTCGTGCACAACTCGGCAGGTGCTGTTGACCTTTCCCATGGCGTGCAGATGTCGAACCACACTCGATTGTGATGTCCCGATGTCCGCCGCTAGTCCACGGCTGGTACTACCTGGATTGGCTTCCACTTGTTGCCGTAGGGCTGCGTCATCCACTTCTTTGGGTCTTCCGCTCCTTGGCGCATCTTCCAGGCCTATGTCTCCAGACGAAAAGCGGGAGAACCACCGTCGTGCTGTCCGTTCATTGGTCACACCCTGACCTTTCACCCTGCAAATTTCGGCGGCTGCTGCTCGCGCACAGGTCCCTTTTTTCCGATAGTGACGAAGGAGCCCGCGTATCACCAATTTTTCTGCCATATTTTTACACTGGCTGACGCAGATTACACATAGCATTCAAACTCGTACTGACGTTTCTTCCCATTCTTTTCTCTTAATAAACTGCGATATACCCTTGTGGTAAATGGTCTTTGCCCTGAATTCGTCATACTCTAACGAGTCGGCCACTACTTTTGACTCAAACTCTGTAGATATCATAATATGGCTCTTCGTGTGATAACGACGTGTATGAGCTGTTGTCATATATTGTCCATAGTTACCTCGCTCCACACTTAGGCCCCTTTCCCTTACATTTCGGTCACAAGGTGATCCTCAGTCAGTGAGGCATACATCTGTGCCAATAAATGCCAAATTTTAGTGGTAAAGTGGATCTTATGTCTCCTGTTGCTTTACACGGTAAGTAACCATGGCCGCAGGGTTTATTTCTAATTATTTATCCATTTTAACTTTAAGATTTAAAAACCTTGTCACTTGAGCCAACAAGAACAAAACTTTTTCTGTTAGTTTTTGTATCTCATGGAAGTATCAGTCTATAAAATATCTCAAGTTCAATAACTTTGTGATGTAAATAATTATCAGTCATTGTTTACACCTCCGCAGGAGTTTGAATTTTTTAAAAAAAGGCGACTTTTTCCATGAAAAGTAGAAGGTACGATGTCGTCCGCTAAACATGGCTAGCCAAGTTCGCTCGGTGGCAAACATTTTTCTGAAGTGCGCCTTTTATGAATAGAGTTTCCTCCTCTCTTATAACTATCTCTATGTAAATGACTAAAGATAGTTTGAAACACGCTGGTGGTGCTTTAGTAACATCTGCTCTTGAACATTTCACGAATGCGGAGGTTTCGCTGATACTCGCTCCATGGCTTCGAGTTCCTATAATCATTCCACGTTCAAAGTCTGTCAAATCGCGTTGATTACCCATGTCTTCACAGACAAATAACGTCTACTACTGTCTTAAGCACTAAGCTTTCTTTTTTTATACCATCCTCGCTTCTAGCGACAACAGCGTGGCGCCAGAGCTAATTTGCTTAAAACAGTCAGATGATCATAATAAATTGGTCATCACTCAGAGTCTAATAATTATGTAAAGAAAATGGAAGAAAGTTATTCTAAAATTGTTTTAGTCAATATAATTAATATAATATGACTCGCTCGCTTGGTCGGTTTAAAAGGTGAAATGCCTGTTCTCTGCACCCATATCAGATCTGCAAAGAGGGATGAGCATTGGCTTACGGGCCAAGGATAGTAGCATTTCTGAAACTTCGCAGTGATTGTGGACTGTTGGCGTGTGCCTATTATTATAGTGTACCGTGATTGGACAAACGGCACCATTGCGACTCAGCAGCGAGTTAATGCGGCGCACCACGCGTCTTTGATGAGTGCAGGAGTTGAGCAAGTCACTGTCCGACTGAACAGGGCGCTGCCAGACGCGTGTCGACAAAGATTGTAGAGCGAACCTTGTTGGGTATTGGGCTCCGAAACAGACAGATGGCCACTGCAACCATCCTGATAAAGATGCATCGGCAGAAACTGCCACAATTTGCATTGCAATACAGGAATCGAACTTCTGGCAAAGAGTTGCCTTCTCTGAAGAGTCACAATTTCTACTCCAGCGAGTAGATGGACGTTGTCGTATGCCACCGAAAACCTCCGAAAAGAATCGCTCTGAAAAGGTAGAAATGTAGAAATGTTTGCATTTTTGATCATCTGCAGCATACAGTATATGCTTTCCTTAACGGCCATTTAGCTTGGCTTATTTGCGTTTCCAGGGAAGGGGTTTCATTATTTTTGACTGTCTTTGTAAATATGGAAATTACTTCATCCTGAATTCCTATATTTCACGTGCAACAATTTCATGTATGGCCTGAATTGATTAGAAATTGCTGGTTTGAGCTTCCCTAAAGCCATTATGACCTTTTATCATCCAACATTCATCACCTTCTTTCGCGCGGTTATAAAACAAAGACGGGAAACAAAGTAATGAGCTTTGGTATTTCTTTGCATAGAGTGACTAGCAATGAACAGTCCCATTGAACTGTTTTGTGAAAAGGCAAACAATCGAGGCGTAACAAAATATTTAATTAAGAGCCTATTGAAAAGGAGCGTGATAGCGACGCCTAATTATCTCTGCCCTTGTGTGATGTTTTAATAATAAATTTTTTGAAGGGAAAGTCTCCCATAGATCCAAAAGTCTCTTTTGTTTTGTGATTCAGTCGCGCTCCTTTTATTAAAAATTAAGGGAGAGAGGGCAAAAAGGGCCCATGATTAAAAAAATTTTGTTTCAACATTTTTAAAGAGAGCAAGCTTCGTCGTGCAAACGTTGTTTCTTTTGTGAAGTGTTGTTGTTGCTCATGTTGTTGTTGTTGTTTGGAGGTGGTGGGGGATGTTGTTGGTGGTTGTGTTTTACTAGTGGAAAAGGAATAAAGCTCGCAGTGCCACATGACGCTGCAGTCGATTTCCCCCCGTACTTAATGGCTCCGAGAAATGTCCTGATTATAGGAGTCGTAATGACGTTATGGCCTTTATGTCCTTAATGAAGTGCGCCTGCAAATGCAAATAGAACAAAAGGTTATTGAGCAAATTAGGTTGTGTAGTGTTTATACAGAGAATGGCTGCAGCTAAGAAACATAATTGGAAACGGGAGATGTTATCGTGGTTAAATAATGCCTCGTGCAGGATTGCCTCGGTTGCAGGAATCACAACGGCTGAATAAATAAAAATATTATTATACAGGTAGGAGGCGCTCTCCTACCCCCTTAGCCTTTTTTTAATGTTAATTTTTATGGGTTGAGGTGTGAAACGAGGGTTTTTTTGTTGTACCTCTTCTTTTTTTCCCCCCCTCTTTTCCTCCACACAGTCTTTTTTATACAAATAAGGAGGAGGAGAAAGGAGAGAGAGCAGGAGATAAATTCCTCTCCTTGTGTTTTTAATGAAATTGTCTAGACGAGCTGGAAAACGCAATAATTTTTCCAACCTCGTAAAGATGAGACGAGAGATCCATTACCATATGTTCTCAAAACAAAGGTGTCTTGTTAATGGCTTGCTGCTGAGAGAGATAGGAAATCTGGGTATTAAATGGCCTTAAGTGGCTTTTGTTTGTGTTGTTCTCCTTAATCTAATGTTGCGGAGAAAAAGAAGAAGAAAATGAAAACTAGAGGAGGATGGGAAAACTATTTATTTATGTTTTTTTTCCTTTTTGTGCAAAGGATTTAATATCTAAGATCTTGTTTTGATTCGTCTTAAATGTCGACGTTAGTCGAATGAAAATTTAACGTCGTCACAGAAACGCGCTCCGTCTGCGCTATGATGGTGCGAAAGTAATAACATTATTAATCAAGAGTTTATCCAAGGAGGTTTCATGATTTGGTTTTTCTTTTATTTATGAGGGCCAATGAATTAGAAACATGTGTAAATTTTTTATAAACCATTTTTATGCAAAATAGTTTAAGATTATATGATTCAAGCCTGTACTTATTAAGAAAGAGTTGGGCGTCTAATCACAACTGGAGCCACGATTGAAGGAATAACGAAACAAATGCTCCACCATCTTTGTCTAAAAGGGTTAACTGTGAATCACAGACAATCAATCAATTGGACATCCATTGTGCAAAATTTGACAAATCATTTAAACAAGGCTGTTATCGTTCCATATATGGCAGATCATACGAAAAGAATTGAAGCGGCAGTCGTTTATCTATACGAAAACCCCTGATTTTTGCAAAGAACGGGAAAGTTTAGGTTGGTTAGGTTTAGATTAGGTTTAGGTTAGGTTAGGCTAGGTTAGGTTGGTGTCTGGAACATCATGACACGTGAAAACTGGAAAAAAGTTATGTTATCTGACGAATCACGATACACATCGTTTTGTACCGAAGATAGGCAGAGGATTTGGCGGGAGCAATGAATCCATAATGCCTTATCGAGACAACTCAGTGTTGTGGTGGTTGTGCCATATTAAGGAGTATCATCAGTCGGTATGGAAAGGATTCGGGTGCATTCCACGGACTACCTGAACGTTGTATCGAAAAAGTCTATCCTGCAATGCTACATTTTCTTCCTGCATGTGACGGTTTATTCATGGACGACAATGTTCATCGCGCACGGTTGATTCAGCAGTGGCTTAAGAGGCTGGTAAATCTCTCTTTTGATCTTGAAAGTGTTTCTGTATAATCATACATTTTTGGATCATTTTATTTGAGAGTCCACGACAGTGTTTGTGACCGAGAATGACTAAATTGCTTCATCAGTACTCTTATTCACATAGGTCATTGTACTTATAATTAAAAGAATCAGTAGATAAAATTGTGTGGTGTAGAAATAAAAAAAAAAGAAATTATTAAACAGGGTGTCCCAAAATTCCAATAAACTTTTGTACCATCTGCGGATAGCCACTCTTCAGGTGCTACTTCCAGCCAAGAATCGCATGGATTTTCCGAGATACTTCCCGATAATTATAAAACGCCAAGAACGGAAACACTCTCTTGCTCTGAAGGTCGCCATCTAATATCACGCGAACCACCGGCGTACCTGAAGTTTCTTTTTTATATAATTGAAATGTAGTAAACACTCTAACATTTGTTCTTTAAATTTTTAAAGTAGTATTTTAAAAAACGCAGTGGCTACGTTCACGACTACCGTGAAGCCATAACGGCTCACCACACTAACACGCTATTGTCGGGAGTTGTTTCGCGGCACTTTTCGTGCTGTGGACGGCCGTAGCGATGAACGAATATTATGTAAATGTTCAACTGGAAAAATATGTTCAATAGGAAGAAGTTTCAAGTCGTATCAATAGTTGGAGAGTTTTATAAATACAGCAGCCAAATATGCTTGGAAATAGCATTCTGTTTGTTAAATTACGAGGGGCGATTAATAAATAAGGTCTCCATGGCTGTAACTTTTTTATTTGTTAACCGATTTTCAAAATTCTTTTTGTATCTTATACTTACATTTGTCCTCTATGTAATGCACTATTCACTTTTCACTATTATGTTTGAGAGTACTTTATACTTTGCCTTGACGTATTTTTATGACAGTTGCTTAACCTGTTTGGAGATATTAATTATTTTTTTTCTAAAAATGAAGATATGGCTATAGCGTCCATACAAGCGAACCAAACTCAATAAATTCAATATGCACGGACTCCTCACATGAGGACAATTTTTTTTTTTTTTTTTTGTAAATAACTTGTTTGCTTTTGATGAGCCAGTTTTGAGTTATAAACATTTTCCCCGGGGGGCCCCCCCGCGTACAAAATATTTTTCCGTGTTTTTCTTTCCAACTCCCGACAACAACTGTGACGTCACTTCTCATAAAAATGACGTCACTCCTTACTGTCGTGGGCCGTTACGCCTTAACGGTAGCCGTGAACGTAGCCACTGCCTTTAAAAAAAAAAAACATGTCTTTATAATTAATAGTCTTTATCAAATATACTAATTCTCTTCGTCGGTCTGACCATGACATACTGCAATAATATAGTAGGTCATGGTCTGACCAACACCTCCTAAAGAGAAAGCCTCTGCACGGAAACCGTCATACATTGTTACATCATCATAGTAGTGCAAATTCAGGGCTTATTAGAGAGGTTAAGCACCACGTAAACGTGAACGTGACGCGAACGCGTGTGGCGTTTCCAATCTGAAATATGTAGTTTTTTCATTGTTAACAATTGAAAACAATGAAAAAGCTACGTCATTTCAGATTGGAAACGTCACACGCGTTCGCGTCACGTTCGCGTTTACGTGGTGCTTAACCTCTCTAATATTGGTAGAAATACGAATAACAAAGCACTACTATGATGATGTAACAGTGTATGACGTTTCCGTGCAGAGGCTTTCTCTTTAGGAGGTGTTGGTCTGACTCACGGTATAAGAAGGAAAGGTAGTACGACGATACCACGTGACCATGTGACAATCTTGTCCGTGGTTACTTCCGTTGGCGTGTGGCGGCGCTCCGCACAGGGAGGCCAGATTCCCAAGCGACAGACGGCGGAAAGCAATGGTCACTTTGTGAAACTGACGTTATTTTCAACAACAGTTTAGGTAAGCCTGTTTAATTTTATTAAGTTTTATGCTCATTTTAAAAGTTATGTATTCAAGCTTTGTCCTGTGTTGTTATAAATGAGAATAATAACGTCGAAACATTAAAATCATATTCAGAATGAGCACTAATGGTCTTCCTCAAACCATTGTTGAGTAGAAATTCAGTAATATGGAATTTGTATTCAACAACGGTCTTAAGCAAGCGCTCATTCTGAATACGGGTTTTAGTGTTTCGTTTTACAATCTGTAATTTTATTAATGGAAATAATATCACCGAATAATGTGCACTTTTTAAGAAGTTACATCATGTTAGCATGTATATTAATTGAAACTTCTTAAAGGCCACACGAAGTAATGATCTTCACACGTACCATGCAGGTGATCAAGCTGTGCTTTTTAAGTTTAAGATACAGACTCAAATCCACGAAATTAGAATATTTTCCCATGTCACGTTATGTTATTAAGAATATTGTAACGAACTTAGGAGAAAAGAGGGGACGATTGTTAGTGAAAATTGCGCGAATGAAAGAGAAGTGGTTGAGGGTGACGAATCGGGAGCGAAATGGTGCGGCGACAGATTATCGTAGTCGTCATCTGTTTATTTTGTGACAAACATATGCTATCTGTAAGTAAGTGTCGTTTTTTTGTTATTAGAAAAACTCATTATTAAGACGAAAAAAAAGGACAAAAACAAACATTTTTTATAAATAAAAAAATTTTAAAGGAGAATTTAAAAATTCATACGAACCGTTGCGATCGGCTGGGGTTTAGCAGAGGCTCCTGTAATTATTAGTGGTCTATTAAAGATAAAAGATATGTATAAAAGCTTCGAGCCGCCTTTTAAAAAGTCCTGGAAACGGCCCTGGTGCCACTCTATTCTGTATTAAGAGTCCTAAATCAAAGACGCCCAACCAATGCATTCCCTAAATTAAGCAACTGAACATGTAATTAATACAATCGAGTAGTAAAGTAATTTTAATAATCTGGTTTAAGAAATATGCCTTAATAGTAGCTTTTTAAAGGCATGAAGGTCACTTGGTGACTGAAATGTATACATATATGAAGAATAAATGTTTCTTGTGGACAAGTGGACTGACCTCCTCTCTTCTATTGTGCATATACGCAATGTTATCAAAAGTTTAGGGATACCCCTCATAAATCATGGCATGTGCCAAATGTTGCATGACAATGACATGCAAATTATTTAAAATAGCATCACACGCCTTCAAACACATATATGCTTCGTATTAATAAGCCCTATTCGTATTATTATCATTTGATGTCGAGCCGGCCGCTGTGTTGCAGATAACTACAGGGCAGTATAACGGATAGCCTACCCGCTCGATTGCTGGGGCCGGCTCGAAATCAAATGATAATTGGGTAATTTTACAAACGAAGGGAACAAGAACGACAGAAACATGACAGTTTTGACGTTCACCCCACACCCCTCCCCGACTGTGGACACTGATGATTGCTGCAGGCCACCTTCATCTCCCTCCATTCTGCCAATCGACCGAGCTCTTTATAGGTTTTGTTTGCAAAAAAATGGCAAAAATTAGCTCCTGTGAGATTTGTAGACATGCTTTTTCATCTGAAGGTGTATTTCCAGAGCATAAGGAGGCAGCTCTAGTTAATCTGAAAACCAGAGGCCACCTTATTCATCCGAAAGTAAATATTTTCTACATGTTAACTGCTGCAGAGAATATGTCTACGAAATCGCCATTGCCAAAACATTAGAAAGTGCTCCACTTTCATTCCCTTGCGAAGAACATAAAAAAAGATGTAATAGCCGAATTGTTACACTATTATGTGTTGCTGAGAATGCGGCAGTAATTGGTGATGATGATGTAAAAAAACTTGCAAGAGAACAAAAGAAAAGAGCTAAATTTTTTAATAAGTAACTTGTATGTAATAATCACGTAAATCTCCTTTATATTATTAATAATTTTAAGTAAATAAAATTCAATATATAAATAAATAATTGATTTCACCAATGTTAGTGTAATGTTTTTGAATTGAAATTTTTGTTTTTGAAATCCAGTATTTAAAGTGAGAAATGATTGTTACTGAAACTTGTAGAATTTTGTTTTTGGAATTCTATAAGCTTCAGCAAAAACCATTCCTCACCTTTAATATTGGATTTCAACCCCACAAGACCTTCAATTTCATTTACTTCAAATTATTAATACTTCAAATGTAATATAAAAATACTTTATAAAACTTAATATGATTAAAATTACTCCTTTCAATGTGTTTAATAAATTTTATTCTAAAAATCAATATGCGAGTCACTTAATTTCACGATATAATTTTAATTTTCATTGAAAATTTTTCTTCACGATTAATCGAATACAATGATTTATAAATTGTAGGTTCACTATGAAATTTCTTAACAATAATGTTAGAATAATAATACAAAACAATTTGAAAGTTAATGAAATTTATAAAATTAATATTCACTCATCGGCTTCTCATTCATTTGAATGACAAATATTTATAATACAAGAAGGCCTATATTTTTTATTTCAAATGCTATTTCTTTTTCTAATTGAATTTCTAAAAAAATAAATTAAACCTTAAAATCAACAATTACGTAAATATACAGAAGAAAACGAGCAATTCCCTTACAGACATGAGGAGAAAAACGGCCTCCCTTGCAACAGCGCCCTCTGCGAAATACCTCGCGAACCACGGACAAGACTGTAATCTTCTCCTAACAATGCTGCCATTGTTCGTCGGATTACCTTTCCTTCGTATACCGTGGTCTGACTGAAGCCAACAAAGAAAGTAACAACAATCCGAAGCCAGGGATTGTTTTGGTAAGACAATACTCAGTCATTGTTGTGAATTAAATAAACTGAAAAATGTTTAGCGTTGATTTTTTAGTTAATGGTCAACTGCACGATTTTTTACGGAAATTTTAAAAACTGGCCTAAAGCCTTCTTTTCGATAAATTATCACATATTCCCAAATTAAATCTTTATTTAATAACATATACCGGTATTAATAAATAGAATGGTTTATATGCACGCTGGCTGATGGGTTGATCGCTGCGGCGTCGTCCATGTTTGCGTAGGATGTGACGTCACAGTATGTGTTCATGCGTTCGCATTTGCCATAAAATCGCTTCACCTGTGGTTTACAGCGTTAAGACAAGGATTCATAATGGATGTGATCGAATCAGATGAATGTATCAGCGATTCAGATACATGTGATAGTTCAGAATCGCTTAATACTGCTGCTGGGTTCGGCTGGAATGTAGAACCGTATTTATACGAACCTCTTGCCATCGAAGCGAACAATATCGGTGACGCTGATGCTGATCTCTATGCTCAACGCGAAAATGAACCAGATGACTTGACAGCAAATTTTAGCTTGCGATTAGGAAATACAGATTGGTTGGTAGTTTTACAGTATACTAATATTAAATGTTTTAAAACGGATTTTAAAAAAGCCTGTCTCAGAATCATCTTCTCTCCCTATCTCAGAATCCAATTCAACCTGTACATGTACAGTCGTCTCCTCGGCCTGTTCTGCAAATTCTGCTACTGCCGATTCTAAAATCTATATTCAATATGAAAGTATAATAATATCTGATTTTTATACTATTTTCTTTATTCATGTAATATAAATGTTATTGATTCAGATTTTGAGAGCTACTTTCTTCTCTATGACGACGTTTCTTGAACCCACTCCTTTCCGCTTTATTAGGAAGAGGTTTGTGGCTGAAAATTGTGGGGAAAGCGTCGGTTTTCAGTCTTGCTCGCCTTTTTTCCAGTCCGAATTCATGAGACAATTTTGCTTCTATTTCGAAGCAATTTTCTTCGAAATGAACCGAGCACAAGGAGCTGTATTTTGTCGGGACCCAGTTTTTCCTATTGACATTATTAGTTCACATATTTCTTAGATTTTTATCCTTTGGAAACTTATGAAACGATAGATTACTATTATTATTTCGTTTTATTATGAACAGGCATGTTGGTTTAAAGAAGGAAAGCTACAGTTAACTACAGTATCTTCAAGAGACAGCTGAGACGCTAAGAGCACTGACCATACTGTGACGTCATGAGCAAATAATAATGGCGGACACGGTGGAACGACGAAGCCGGCTTTCTGGCATTTTCAATGCAAATTTTTAATGTGTTTTTATTATATAATTTTTTTTTAATATTACAGTACTATATATTTTTTTACGTAGTTTTTAGATATATAATTATTTGAATACGTAAAAAGTAGTGCAGTTGACCTTTAAGTTCCAATTCCGCAGGGTCGTAACCACCGAGAGAGAAGGCTTCTATAATGAAGGCTTCCACACAAAGAAGTAAATATAACCCAACGGTAGATCGCTTCAGTAGATCGCTTATGTGGCCGCCATCTTTGGGGCAATTTGAAGGCGGCGAAAAGTGGAACTAATCTCTATTGTTAGTGTAGGCGCCATTACTTTGGTTGGCAGAACAACATCGCCAGGCAAAGCGCCATTACTATATATCCGCTTTGTCGCCAGCTGAGAAAGCACCCCTCCCCCCCACCAACATCGTGCTTGTAATCTGAAATTTCTTAAGCGACTTCTCCCAAATTTAGATGCTTTTTAGTAAATGCCGTATATAATTTCATAAATACCTCTAAACAATCATTCTGGTATCACTGAAACGACGGTAACATGGTTGAATATCGACATCTTATATGTATCAACGGTTAATTTTAACTATCTGCACAAAACGCAAGTTCAAACTTAAGAAACCGCACAAAAAAGGCAAAATTTTTCGCAAAACGCAAAACTTTTAGAAAACCATAAAATTTGCAAAATAGAAGCGTTATTTAACACGAGAGCGCTATTTTAAAAAATAAATTAACGTTAGCTATTACGAGGGCGCTTTTTTCAAAAAAAAGTTGATATAAAAACTGACAGGTTGATGTGAAATCCAATCTTCTTGCCTCAAGTTTCTGACCAACTTTAAAAAAGCAGATTTTCCACCGCAAACATGAGTACTCCAGTTGAATTAAACTGGAAAATGATGACTGATTATGAATACCACAATTTGATGAGAAACATAAACTCAGATTACCACGTACCTGATGATTGGAAATTAGCCATATGATTTGATTTAGTTCCCACAACAGCATGTTGTGAGCATTGTTGCGGCGCAATGATTTTGAATTGGCGTCCACCCAGCAACGTAGTCAACTACAGATGTAAGGAGTGTCACAAATCTCACACGGCATCTGAAAACACATTCCGTGGACGTAGTTCAAATTTGACTTGGAAGCAAATTTTAGATTTCATATGGCTCAGATTTGGGGCAGAATGCAGCCAATCTTCAGCGGCCACCCTAGCTGGAATTTCACCCCCTTCAGCCGTTAATTAGGAGAATTTTGTGAGGGAGGTAATGTGCGCTGCCGTCTTTAAATACACGGAAGGAAAAATAGGAGGCCCTGGAAAAGTTGTGCAGGTAGATGAAACAGTCATAATCAAGAGAAAACACGAAAAGGGTAGAAAAATGAAATTTACCGTCTGGATTGTTGGCGGTGTTTGTCCAGAGGATGGTACTTGCTTTGTGATACCCGTGCAAAGAAGAAACGAGGAGACGCTTAATTGGGTTATGAAGAACTTTGTGAATCCTGGGTCAAAAGTGGTGACGGACGAATGGAGGGGATACCTACATATAGACAATTTACAGCACGTCTATTTGGAGCACGAGACGGTGAATTATTCCGAAAATTTCGTAAACCCCGCTACTGGCTACCATACGCAGAACATCGAGCGTATGTGGGGTTATTTAAAAAACAAAAAGAACTTACCCAAACACATGACAGAAGACCTAACATCGTCTTATCTTTATTGTTTTATGTACCGGAAAATCTTTAATTTCTCTTCACTACAACCAGGTGAAAAGTTTTTCCTTTTGTTGAGTCATGTTAAAGAAGCATTTCCTGGCTATGGAAGGATTCCAACGGTACGATTTCCGGAAGTACTACCAGAAGCGCCGTCATACGAACAAGAAGATGATTGTTGAAAAAAAAAATTTTTCGAAGCGCCGTGAGGTCAGAAGGAGCGTTGTCATATTCGAATTATTGAAAAATTAAATTTTTTTTTTATTGCAGCAAAAAATAAAAAAAAAAAAAAAAAAACGCAAACACACATAAAAGCATAAAACCAAGAAAAAAAAAATAACACAAGAGAACAATTTTAAAAAAAGTTCAAAAAAAAAATCAATCCAACAGAGGGCACAACAAAAAAAACGCAAAATGGTCCGCGAAAACGTAAGTGACAACGAGTTGCGTTTTGTGCAGATAGTTAAAATTAACCGTATCAACAACCACGACCAGGATTTTTACATGAGAAAAATATTCTAAGACGCAGAAAGATAAAAACACACCTTGAAAGGTCAGTGGTGAACCTTTAATATATCTATTAATACAATTTAACGCTGGACAAGAAATCGGCATTGAGTTTTACTGTGTTTGTCTACGCAAACTTCAAACGTAAACATACGATGAAGGTCATTTTTTGCCAACCAAAGCAATGGCCGACAGGCTTTCAAATGGGGACGCGCTGAAAGCAGCTCATGAGCGATCTAGTCATTTCATATCGTTGGTTCTGACCACAGAGTAAACAGAGCGCTTACGACTTCAAAAGCGTGTCGCCTCTTGGCAGTCATCTTGTGGTGGGACGATGCCGCGTTTTACACTGTAGAAGACATACTCAAAATAGCGAATAATCCGCTTTTTACATGGTATACGTTGATTTTCATGTGAAATTTTTATATTTTCCCAAAACTTTGTTTCATGGATGCACAAAAATGTGATTTTTTAGGTAACATTCATCAATTTCATAGGAAATAAAAATTAATGTTCAACTGCTACATGGCCTTACATTTTCTCAATTCCAATTTAATTTTAAATAAAATAAAATATATAAAATAAAAATTTTAAAGCACACACTTTCACCTTAAAAAGTTCAGTAAAAGGTCAAAAATCGAATTAAAAAAAAAAGGTAAAATTGTGGTGGCGCGTTTATTATGTAGTATTTTTTTTTTTTACATTTAATATTAAACGCGCCACCACACTTTTAACTTTTTTTAAAATTAGGTTTTTTACTTTTTTTCTGAACTTTTTAAGATGAAAGTGTGTGCTTTAAAATTTTTATTTTATATATTTTATTTTATTCTTTTTAGTCTTTATTTATAAAAATTAAGCTTTTTATATGACATCTAGAAAACCAAAAAACCTTGGAAATCTGCCGTCTGATATCGGGTAAACGTTTACAATACTTTATGCTGGCTAATCATAAACAATGCTCACCACAATCAACAACTTTGCTAGCACTGATGATCAAATTAACAACGATAACAATAATACAGGCAGTCGTTACGTCATGATTACACTGTTTACACATTAAACTTAAATATTAAATAACTTATGAATAAATGAAAGACTAGTGAAACTAACGTTTAAAACATGTATTACCATCTATAAAACCCCGTTGGGGAAAGTTGCAGAGCTGTAGGTTGTCAGGAAGTGGGCTAAATATTGATTACAAAATTTTTCCTTCCATTTTTCGATAGAAAAATTATTACATCATGTTTGGAGGTCATCTCCAGTATATATTTAATTATTTATCTAAAAGTGAACTTTTTGAAAGTATTTACCAGCATCTTACATTGATAATACTGCTGAAAAATGACTGAAATTCTTTGATATTTTTATCAAACAAACATTTTTAATGTTGGGGACACAAAGAAAGGCTGGGGATATAATTTGCAGTGATTTGGGCATGGGTTGAAAACGACCCACGATTGACCCATATAACGCACGATGACTTACAATTCTCTTTTCTTTACCTGTAAAAAGATAACCCGCTGTCTTTTGTTGTTCTCATGTTGCATCCGTAAGCCACGCAGTAGTTTGGCATGTTGTTCACTCATTCCACGGTAGCTAAAGTAGGAAAAAAACCGTTCCCTACCCTCAAATACGTGCCTAAACACAAGGAAAGTGCCGTGGAATTTGCGATCTGAGTCCCACCAAAAGATGGCTGCGCGAGAGCTTCCGGTGGCGACGCAGCTGGCTAACACATCTAATGCTGCATGATCGCTCTGTTTACTCTGTGGTTCTGACGAATCAATTTCGAAATCTTAACGAGGAATGATAACTAGGCCTAATGATAACGAGAAATAACGTTATCGTTCTCGTCTTGGTGTTCGCTTAATGTTAAATATCCGCACATCGCGCGGTGACTGATCATGCGACCAAGGTAAATGAATTTATTTTTTAAAGACACCCCCCCTCCTTCTAACGAACTGATATATATCCTCTTTTCTATTTAGTCACAGTAAATTTCACTTGGTCGCATGGTCAGTCATGGCGCGATGTGCGGATAGTTAACATTAACCCTGTGTTCATATTAAAAAGAAATACGTAAGTACATTTTACAATAATTATAAGCCCCTCTTTATAATGGCATTATTATTTAATTAAAATAAACAGTATAAAGGATGAGAATTGTAAAGGAAATGAATGAGTCGTCAAGTGTCGCTATCGCACGACCGTTCTCATTGCCGCCATGTTTTGGTTTCTGTGGAGGTTTCGATTTAGCGGCTGTTGGCTTCGATGTCATCCAGTGACGTCAAAATACGCTTGCGCAGTATGGCAATTTTTACCGCTTCCGGCAAACCGACCCCCACCTTGTTCTAGGTCACCTTGGAAATAACCTATATTTTAAAACACTTTAGAGAAAATATATAAATATGAAAACTAATTGCAAATTACTATTTAAATAAGCTAATGCATAGAAAGAATTTAAACGAATAAGCTTGAAGAACTGAAGGATTAAATGGAGAGTAAAGTTATTCTTTATATATTTGAACAAATAAAAGTTCTTTAATTTGTAGGCATTCCCACATAATGTTAAACGAAGTGAGCCTCAATTGCTGAAGCGTTATGTATAAGCATCTTATTATTTATACATATTCAATTACTAAAGTGTTTCTACGTTATCATCTACTATTGAAGCAAGCGATTAACTACTACTAATTAGTACTATGTCTCACAGTAATTAGTTTTAGATTTTATTAGGTCTAACAGCAATATGCTCTTGATACAAATAAGTTATGTATAAAAATAGGTCTAACAACTCTAAGGAGTTGGTTGATATTACACGCCATATCTTAGCACTGAGAGTTTCCAAAGGTAACATATAGCACCATTAAAACATGTACTACTAAACAATTCCGACTACCATAAATTACTCGTTATATTCACTCATGACACCTTGTTACGAGTTGTTTGATATATTAAACGTCATATGTTAGCATTGAAAGTTCCAACGGTACCATATGGTACCATTAGGGCAGGTGCTACTAAACCAATTCCGACTACCATAAATTACTCGTTATATTCACTCATGACACGTTTTACGAGTTGTTTGGTATCTTACATGCCATATCTTAGTACTGAAAGATACAGCATTACCATATAGTACCATTAGGACACGTGCTATTAAACCAATTCCCATTATCATTATTTACACGTTATATTCACTCATGACACGTTGTTAGGAGTTGTTTGATATATTACATGTCATATCTTAACATTAAAAGTTCAAGCTGTACCATATGGTACCATTAAAAGTTCAAGCTTTTATACGAAAATGTGCTAAAAACTGATTGAGTTAAGAAGAATCAACTTTTATAATAATAAAAATCAATTAAGAGTGAAAAAATAAATTTATTCTTCCTCTGTTTTACTTATTTTCTCTCGTCTGTGGCTAAGCCTCTATTATTGCAATAACGATAAGAGTTGCGAGTTGTACTTGTTCTTTTAAAAATTCGTTTGGCATTGAATCAGCTATTTGAAGTCGTTACTTAATGCAATAAAGTTTAAAAAAAAATCAGAAACAGGTTATGCTAAAACCTCCAGAAATCATCTACAAAAACAGCTGAAATTACATTGAAAACATACGCCGCCTTAGGTTTTTGCCAACAGTAATATGGCGACTGCTGCACTTCCGGTGGCACCAGTAGCGATCAGCGAAATGAATAGGGCACTACAGTCTCTTTCATTTGTCTCTGGCCGTGTCTAAAAAGTCCGACCGGTCGCCAACAAGTCATGTGGTACGATCGGCGATCGGTCGGCGATCGGTCGGCGGCCGTTTGCTTCCGTTTGTTCGTTCATTCAAAATGCGTCGCAGCAAGATTCCTCATCATTTCTAGCAGTTCTCGCCCATTCACGCAAAATCTCGCAATCACTGGAAAAAGGCAAGAGATTGACCTCCTGATATGCTCCTTGGTGATTCTCTGGGTTATTTTAAGAATCTCTTATGTCCTTTGATGATTTTCGCAATGCCGCTTTGTTTCGACGATAAAATACTGATATCTTTTAACAACATTCTGATTACTACAAACCGCTGTTTTTGCACTCTCTCTATTGAAATCTCTATCAGTTTAACCCGTGAATTTCATACGTATTGTTGACTCCAATAGAAAATGTAGAAGATTTATGAAAACGGATAGTTTGGGTGTAATGCAATAAGAACCAACCCTTGTGTTTTTGAAAGAGTTTGGCAGTGAATGAGGAGAAGATTGGATTCATGCATCCTACCTGGTGAAAACATTTTCAACAGTTAATGTAGATTTAGAAGAAGCTTTTCGTGTAATATTAGGTAACAAAAGATTGTTTTTGTCGAAAACCCTTTTTCGCCTTGTATCTTCGAAACAAAGCGGCATTCCGAAAGTCATCAAAGAACAAAAGATTCCTAAAATAACCAAAAGAATCACTCTTGAATTTTTGCCGCATGTTTAGTAAACGCCCTTTATATATTTTTTTTCTATTTAATTATAATTTAAAAAAGATTATATATAATTGCATGATATTTCCCTTAAACTATTTCTGGTTGAATGCTTTAAATGTTATCCCATAAATACATGATCAGTCCTATTTGTGGAGAGATCTCCGTGCGCCTAATGCTATTAACGGGTGCACCGATATTGGTTGCGGGCGGTAATTGCGTTCGCCCTTAATTGTATTCACGATAATTGTAGTCGTTTATTGATGTGTAACCATCAAATTACGGTTTACGAAAATTCAGATTTTAAAACATTTGGGTTCGGTTTGAAACCGTAGTTCACATGATTGCAGCCAGAAAGGTGTGAAGCCAAGAGAAATTCAATTAAAGGTGGCGAAAATATCGCTGAGTATGTTGTCAGTCGCAGTTAATGTTGTTGGGGTTGATGCCGATACACTGTATTGCTTCTTTCCCATTACTTGGGATTATAGGGCGAGAATACATGAGATTAGATTGCTTAATATAATTGGAATATAAAAAGACGTGGGGATGTAGATGACTTTCTGATAATTACAGACTTATATGATCTAAATAGTTTAATATCTTACGCATCTTTGAACTCAGGTTTTGAATTTCATGTCAATTCCTTGAAAAATGGGTTGATAATGATAAAATTTTATTCGATATTTTTGAAAAAGAAACACAAGGTAATAATCTTCCCCACTACGATTCAAGGATTCCTTTTAGTTACAAAATTAATACAATAACCAACTTCATAGAAAGAGCTAAGAAGCTTTGCTCTCTCACTATTCTTCCAGGATATATTAGAAAATTATAATTTAAAAAATGAAATATAATAAATATCCTTTAAGGGTAATTAACAGAGTTCTAATTACAAGTTACCAGCAATTACTTAATGTTAAAAAAAAGAGTTTCAGTAGCATTTGATCCAGCGTTTAAAAAAATCAAAAAATGTTTTAAGGGAGAGAATATTCAGTTAGTTCCCAATATTAACAACAATTAAGAAAAGAGTTGTTAATATGCACTCTTAATAAAGAAATCAAATCCTTGGATGGTAGAGGGTATAAAGAATTGAAAGAGTTATATAAAGAAGATAAAAGTTTTCGAGATTTGGTGAATACGACTGATTTGGTGACTCCTTGTGCAGATTGGTCTATGAAATACCTTGTGTCAATTATGTAGGTGCCCCTCATCTCCCGTTTGGAGGAGCATGAGAGAGCAATTCGTTTAAACTAGGTAGATAATGCCATCGCCAGACATTGCTTTGTTAAAGGTCATAACATGAAATAGAGTGGAATTAAGATTTTGGCTAAAGAGAAAGAGTTAAAGATAAGATTGATAAAGGAAGCCTTTTTTATTAATAAAGCTGAACACACTCTGGCGGCGGCATCACATGATTTAGATAATAAATGGATGATCATGTGATTTAAGAAAAAAAAAATTTTCCTTACGTGTCTTGGATAATATTGTCTTAGTTTTTTAGTTTCTTTCATTGTATCTTTTCTCCCCTGTACTTCTGATGATGAGTGCCGGCACTCGAAAACGTTCAAGCTAATGAGAAAATTGTAAGGAAATTTTAATGAGTTTATAAGATCATTGGTTCTTGTTTCGAACTATTTTTCAAAGTTCAAAATTATGAAATTTGTTTTAAATTTTTGTGGATTAATTCCAAGTTTTAAAACTTTTAATATTTGGCTTTGATTCGGCTTATATTTCAAAATTCAAAATTATGTAATGTTCAGTCTCATCAAATTGCGGATTGATTTCCATGTTTCAAAGTAGTCGTCTTTCATTTGGGACTGCTGATATCGTTTTTGCATCGAGAGAATGCCTATTGCGGCTAGAATATTTATTGAATAAATGCTTCTTGCGACTTGCAATATAGGACTTTCTTAGTCGTTACAACAACGAACGAAACCAGTTCTTTCTCCACAACCTTTTAAGCTTAGTTTCCATACATGCGTTTTTAACTGCGTCTCTGCGTCTAGACGCATAAATTGGTGCGTCTTGACGCACTTGTCATGGAAACATATATCTGCGTCTCCGAATCTTGGTTGATGTGCGTCTGGAGTTCTTGCGTCTGGACGCAGAAAAGTGAAGTAGATAGGCTTTCTACTTCTTGACGCACTTGTAAGTGCGTCTCAAATCTTTCTAGATCACATGATTGTTTTGCGCAAGCGCACTTGCTTTGTTAACCTTCCAGCGGGCGCGCCCTCTAAACAAACGCGAAAGGTCGTGTATTTCCTAGATACGCTATTGCAAAATATAAATTTTCAAGAGTGTACCTTTTAAAAGAATGTGGAAATCAGTTATTTTATTTAAAATGAAATGAAAACAATGTAAACATAAAAGACAATAACGATATAAAATGACCAAAGAATTACCGAAATTACATGAAAATAAAATAAATGAAATTGCCAATATTTCCACTGTACTATTTACATTTGTGTAAAGATGAATTAAAAGTGTAAAGATATATTGGAAAAAACAAATGAATTGAAATTTAGATATAAAAAGATTTTTATTAGAACAAAAAAAATCGTATACAACCAAAACTAACCAGAACTAAAATACAAATAGCACCTCTGCAAAGCCCTAATAACGCTTCGAAATTCAGACACGGACTGAAGATAGGCCTCCGCAATGAAACTGAATACATTGTTGCATCACATAGATAGTGCATTGTTATTCGCATTTCTACCAATAATAAGCCCTGAATTTGCACTATCTATGATGATGTAACAATGTATCCAGTTTCATTGCGGAGGCCTTCTCTCTCGGTGGTCACGCACCATCTCTCCCGAAAAACACCAAGGTGGTGGCCATGATCGTTAGAGAGAAGCTTCTCCCTCTAACGAGAAAAATTGCAAAACATAAACTCATGACGCATGCGCAGTTGAACTTTCTGCGTAGACTTCATGCATGCATGGAAACTGATACTTGCGTTCGAATTAAATGCATCAACAGCTGTTGCAATGTGCGTCTAGGTGCGTCCAGATGCACATTTGCTTTCTGCGTCGAGACGCAGTTATAAATGCGTCAAAAATGCATGCATGGAAACTTAGCTTTAGAGATGAACTGCTCCCAAATAAACTCTCTCTTTTGCAGTTAGGTGTAAAAATAAAATCTTTATAAAATGAAAGCTATTTAAATTGTATTTTAGATAAAATTGAAATCTGGCCATAGGGAGATCATGTATATTAATTTTATAGAATTGTAAGTATGGAAATCTTTTAGCATTAGATATGTAAATTAAACCTTTTTATTACTTTTTAATTTTTTCATTTTTTTATTTTTCAATGTGGGTTTTTTAAAATTTGTTGATATTTTAAGAGGGAGAATTAAAACTGGATTGTTAATACAATTGGGAGGTCAGTTCCTAATAGGTGCTTTGACAAAAAAAAATCGACCTATCTAGGTAAAAATAGAGAGGTGTGGCACCCTGCCTTTTTTCGTTGCGCCCTACCGTAAGTTTTAGCACCAGGCTATATTTAAGCAACCCCTCCCCCGCCAGATGGCGAAAGCATCCGCATCACTTTTCCTTTGCTTACGGTACAACTTGATAGATTCCGGCCAAAATAACGAAGCATTTTTGTCTACGTTTTGTCACTCTTATTACCTCGTATGCTACAATGCACACCAAAGACCGGCTGGCAATGGAATCAGTGAAAGTGGCAAACAACTGCTAATAGAACCTGTTCTATAGTATATCTGGCTTTGAAGTATTTTTGGTCAGTGTTGCCCTAATTTCCAATCAGCGCCCAGCCCTGCAATCCTGGCAGGCACCAACTAGAATGTACGCAGTTGTCATGGGGGTTGGTACATGGAATGTACGAGTATAGGTTTAGAAGAAGAAGAAATGGTTAGACTTTCAGAACAATTGGATGACTCACTGGATAGAAAGCGTTACATCAAAGAGCAAGGCATATTCCACCTCTTGCTTGGATACAAGCTGTTACTCGACCTGAAGTCATTAAGTTACGTATGATGTTCTGAGAGATATCTTATCCAATTGATGGAATAATTGGTCAACTTTATGGGTTCCTCGCCGGCTATACTATCATATCCCTATTGTGGTGATGTAGCTGGTCAAGGAAGTATGGCGTAAATATGAGCTGCGGACAATCAACGAAGAGGTGGTTATGACCGGACATTATCTTGTTGAAAAGCAACCCCCATTTGCCGAGAAAGGCAGCACAAGGAGAATTTAGCATGGCTGTTCGCATTTGTAACGGTGTGGATAGGTTAAGGCGTGTAGTGTCGTTCTGTTCCAAAGAAAAAGTAATGTTGCTTGCATTCTTTGACATCGACGTTTTGGTGGAGTACGTGTTCGTACCACTGAACAGGCAGTTACTGATCTTTTCTATGCGCAGGTTTTGCAGATATTGCGTGACGCATTTCGGAGGAAGCCGCGCGACAAATGGCAAGGTGAGTGGTTTCTGAATCACCGTAGCGCACCAAGTCATACGTCGCTTATTGTGCAGTAGTTCTTCGCAAGAATAAATTCCTTTCATGTCTCTATTACTGTACTCTCCAGATCTCGCTTCGAGAGACATTTCTCTGGTTCTTACTCTATTTTTTGTTCAACAAAAGTTGGACTGGGCGAATTGAGTTAAACATATCTAACAATTGAAATTGGAAATTTAATTGGACATGCTCAGTCCAGCTTTAGTTAGATTATAAATAAAAAATCGGGACTGTCTTTCCATAGACTTTCTCGTATTCAAATGGCGCACGAGAGAGCAAAAACTGTTGAAATAAGGTCCTCCTGAGAGTGCTAACTTGCAAAATGGATCATATTTGGTTCAAATCGGGCCACGAGTTGCCGAGATATGGCTTCTTTTTGGGTATTTTAATTAACCAACGATTAAAATTAACACTGTCTTAATTATTAAGAGAAATGGAAACGTTTATTTGTTTACTTCTGTTGCATCACTTGCTTCACTTCATAGGCCAGCCAAGAAAGCCTGTGCACTGAAAATTCATACATTGTTACATCATCATAAAAAAGGCATTGTTAATCGTATTTCTACCAATAATAAGCCTTACATTATGACTTATTATGATAATGTAACAATGTATGAATTTTATGCGCTTTCTAGGTGTTGGCTAAGGTCTGTCTCTCGTTGGCTTCGTTTTATATACGTTCAGCAAAAAAATATAGATATTAAGTAGGTGTTCAGGTAAAGTACTATTTCTGCTTGTGCGATTCCGCTGAAATTTGATATCAAATTGTCTTTCATCATTATAAAGGCCTATACTAATTTTTTTTGTTTACCTTTATTTAAATTCCTATCTTATATGATGAAACACGAGTATGTGTTAGATAAAGTAACTCTTCTGTTGACGGATTTGGTCCAAAAGTTGATAGGGATCTACAGTTTTGTTGTAAGAACCACTTAGCAAATTTCATCTATCTAGTTCGTTGCATTTTTGAGTTATCGTGTTCACACATATACAAACGGACACACACATACAGGCATAATTCCAAAAATGTGAGGACTTAGGAAGGTTTAAAATGCCGAGATTCATCAAAATCTCGAGGTCGAATATTTTGAAGATTACATTACTGTCTCTATATAAATTTGAAAAAGCAAAAGAAGAAAAGTCGAATGCGACGGCCGAATATATTTTTAAAAAGCCTTTTCTCCGTGTTTATAACAATGGTAGAGTAGATGGAAAAAGTATATATGTGTGTGCCTGTCTGTGTATATGTAGCGTTGCCATATGTCTCTTGCCAATGAATTAGAAACCTATGCTTAACATTTTATTGGACCCTCTTTGGTCCGAATCACACAACGCTTGCGGGTTGGCATAGAATCAATAAAGTTTTGAAACACTTATAAGTTAATGGAACCGGGCATTCACGACACATTCCTTCAGTTCTCGCATTTTGAAAGAGGAACTTCTGTCAGATATATCGATTATTTTGCATAAGAACTGATTATCACAAATTTACATAGGTTTTACCCATATTGCTATTTCACTGGCTAGTTGTGTACAATACATGAATTTTCTACCTGCTAATTATACTTTTGAGGAGTTCTTTCACTTTATATATTTGTGCATGAAACATCCATATAAAAGAAACACTGAACAAAATTTTGGAGAAGTTATTAGACTTTTGAACTCATCAATAGTTTTTAAGGAATTACTTTGGAGTTTTTATATAGATGATTATGGTCATGTTATTTTTTGACAGTGATGAAATAAAAGGAAGTTACGTGGGAGCGGTTTTTCGGTGAAAGGCTGAACTAAAGTCCTATCCAAAAGAGTGAAAGACCTAGGGTCTTAAATTATTCTTCCATATAATTTATTCTGTATTTATTTTGCAGTTTTATATGGAAGAATATTGTAGTGAATACCACCTTTTGTTTTCTTACAAAACAAGAACGTGAAGAACATATAAACGCTCTTTTCTATATATTTTACAAAAGAGGGTTCATTGACACGAAGGTAATCGCTGACATGTACAAAAATGTTCTTTGCATTCGTTTTCCTTGTGCACGTTGCTTTAACTTAAGGTTCATGATTCGCGTGTATAAGAGCCGCGGCCTCTTATTCCGCCACGTGCCATCTTTAAAGAGTTATGAATCTAGTGTTTTTCTTGGATGGTCAAGGTTCAATCCTTCCCTTTCATCCCATTTCCGCCGAGTGAAATTGTCCCGGGTCAGTCGAGACTTGACCTTTGGCATGCTTCGGTGAGGCGCTCTGAACCGGGGCAAGCGCCTGCACCTGATCCCTTTGGACGATGCCTGTGATGGAACACCCTTTGGTAATTAACCCACGAATGAAAGTGTACTATAAAAGGAGTGAAGAGAATTGCCTGAACGTTTCTAAATGTTGGGGGTTTCTTTCCTGACTGCATAATAAAGCAACAAACCATTGCAGAAGTGACTTCACAACCACACGGAAGACTGGAGCGAAGACTTTCGTCGAAAGGTTATTTAGAATGTTGGGTTGAAGAAAAGTCAGACTCTAGAAAATCTTAGGAGCAATTCGACTTTTCTTCTTTATTCTGAGAATGGTTACTGGTTAATAAGGATTAGTCGTAGATAAAATGACGTTGGTTATCTTGTGATTGTTTTACGACATAGAACGATCGGTGAAATTGTTTTAAAGATAATACTGTACAACAAGTTTAAACCTATCTTCTGCCCTCTGAATGAAATTATGCGGCCTTAATTATCATGAATATGGAGAACAATCATGTGAGAATAAATTGCCTGTCACATAACGTCTTAAAAAATCAGAGTGAGTTCTATTTTATTTATGAAAAACGCTTAATTTTCAAGCTATGTCCTAGAAGAGATCATTTTAGGACTCAAGGAGAATCCCTTACTTTTGTATTCATTTTCATGTTCAACAACCAACATTACTCTGCCAACATGTTGTAGTTCCATCTTCTCACAAGTCGGTACTCCATTACTGAAATGTCCTGGTAGGAACGTTCACGGGATTCATCGTTTATTTCCACTAAGTTCTGAGGGAAAAGATCTATCAAGCCAGTGTAATTTTGGTGACATTTATACTTTGGAAGCATCTTATCATTTCATTTATAATCTCTTTATAGACATCAGCTTTATGATTTCTAGAAAGTTTGCACCCATTTACTCGGATGCATCCCTTGCCTCTTTTTCTGCATCACTTAACAAGTTGAGAAAATCTGGATTCTGCATAAGTTCTAGTCTTTGAGGACTTATAAAGACTCCCTGTTTAATTTTAGCCTCGCAAATTTTAGGGAACTTTGTCCGGTATCCGAAAGCTATTCAGTGCTTCCACTTGTATATTCATTAGCCTCATTTTAATACGCAAGATAAGAGATATACAGCTTGAAGTTTTACTGATTACTTACATTATGCCCTCATTTTATCCGGTAAATAGGCCATTCTTTACAAACATGTTCTTTCTTGTTGCGACTATTCCACACGCATAGAAATTATCCGTCCACCAGCTTACATAAACATAAAAACGTTAAAAAAAATAAAACCAATTAATTTTGAATGGAAATTTTATCATAATCTACAGTATTTAAATTATATGATATCTCACATTGTATAGGGATCGCTGTACTAAATGAGGAAAAGTAAAAATACAGTAGATGATAAGACACCTAGTAATAGTAGAGTCGAAAAATTATCCGTCCAGGGAAGTACTCTGAGCCAAAAAATATTATCTAGTATGAAAAAATTAACCAATCACATTCACAACAGATTACTTATCAGTATGGATAATAAACGATGTGAAACGTTGCAGAAAAATAAGAAAATAAAGGAATATTCATACGATTTGAGCGGTAGAGTCATAGCTGGACTAAAAGATGGGAAAAGTCAGTGTTTAATTGTCAAGGAACTCCAAATTCCACGCTCACCAGTCCATTATATCATCCAAAAGTATCACACAACGGGAGAAATCACAAAAAAATTGGAAGAGGCAGGAAGAGGAAAATATCAGAACGGGAAGACAGAAATTGTAAAACGCATTAAAAAAAGATAGGAAACAATCAGCTGTAGAACTGCGTGCAGAAGTGAAAAATTATCTAAACATTATCAATTATTCCTCAAATCATTGAAACAGGTTGGATGAAGCCGGGCTTAAAATATGCATGCCAAAGAAAAAGCCCTGTGTCAGTAAGAAAAATCGTGTGATGCACCTGAATTGGGTAAAAGAATATCTAAACAAGGACAAAATTATTTTGGAACAAAATTGTGTGGTCAGATGAAAGCAAATTTAACTTATTTGGCTCAGATGGCTGTAACAAAGTTGAAGAACACCTGGTGAAGCTTATAAACTGGAATATTTGAAGCCAACAGTGAAGCATGGAGGAGGAAGCGTCATGGTAAGGGGCTGCATGCCAGCTACAGGGGTGGGACGTCTAGAATTTACCGATGACATCATGGACCAACACCAGTACAGAGAAGCTCTTCATAAGAATCTCCATGCTTCTGCAAGTAAATTGGAATTGAGAAGAAGTTTTAGATTTCAGCAAGACTCGGATGATAAACATACAGCTCATTCTGTGAAAGGATTCCTCAGGTTCTCAGAAAGTTTAAGTGCTTGACTGGCTTCCCCAGTCACCTGACTTAAATCCAATCGAGCACCTTTGGGTCATAATGGAAATGAAGAAGAAAAACCGTAGACTAAAGTCAAAAGCAGATTTAAAAGACTTGTTGACAAAAACTGGAATGATGTAGATAAAAAAAGCAGAAGTTTTAGTAGAATCTATGCACAATCGATGCCTAGAATTTGTCAAGGCCAAAGGAGGTCTCACTAAATTTTAAAAATTAAGTTTAGATTGTGCATCTGCTCAAATATTCAAGTGGACGGATAATATTTTTGTCACGAAAATGTCATACAGACCTATTTTCTATTAAAATATCTCATATCAATGATAAACCCTAAGTTCAGGGTATTATTCAGAAGCTGTATAGACACTAATATGTGCCATTAAACTTGAATAATGTGAATATATCACTTACTGTTAGTGTCAGTCATTTCAATCACTTGCAAACTGGTGGACGGATAAATTTTTTGCTCACTGTAGCAATACTTCGTGTGACCTTGTTGCACAAGCCATAGTACAGGTTGTTTCAAAATGAATATCGGGGTTTTGAGGCTTCGTAGTATTTATTACATTTAACTTAGTTATAAATAATACATTAAATGAAGGAGCAACTCAAACAGTTTTGTTGGTACGCCTGTGGCATAACTCAGTACGCGATTGGTTAAACGTCGTTGTACCCGAGCGCTGGGTTTGCCGCAAGGGGCCGAATGACAGAGCTTGTTTCGCATGGCCTCCACGATCACCCGATCTGACGCCGTGCGATTTTTACCTTTGAGGGTTCATAAAGGATAATGTGTATGTGTCTCCGCTACAGCTGACCTACCCGATTTAAGAAACAGGATTGAAGCAGTTGTTACAACAATTACTCCAGACACACAGATCAAGGTCTGGGAAGAACTCGCCTATCGACTCGATGTGTGTCGTGTGACGAACAGTGGTCACATTGAACACTTGTAGGAAAAACTGTTTGAGTTGCTCTTTCATTTGATGTCAATAAGTTAAGTGTAATAAATACTACGTAGCCTCAAAACCCCGATATTCATTTTGAAACACCCTGTACTATTCATATCTGTATACAATTTTCTCTTCTACTTATCATAGCCTAAGTAACCTAAATTCGCATTCTTGTGAACTGTAGGGGAGACTGGGGCTAGTTGGCATCGGTACCCAGTTGGCATAGATGTTAGTTTTCGATTTTTCTAATTTATTTGTCTGAAGGTATTAGAAACCTAATTACTGCGAATGATTGATATACTACTGTTGGTCGACAAGTGAAGGAACTGCTTCGTACTCAACTTTGGAGATGTTCGTGTGATCTCTAGAAGTTTTCCAGATGCGATTCCAGATCTCTAGAGGTTCTCCGGATTTGAACCCATGCGATTTTTGTCTCTGGGGATACTTGAAAGACCGGGTCTAACAACAAAGCGGACTGTGCCTGAGCTGAAACCCAGCATTAGACAACATGTCTCAGATATTCCCCGGGAAAAGCTTCATGCAACAATTAATCATGCTGTCCTACGTTTCCAACATGTCCCTAACGGACATAATGAACATATGCTGTAATCAAACAAAAACCTTGCCTGCTTGTTTAAAACAATAAAACTAGTTTTAAAAATCTCCAGTTGTCATTCCACAGCGCCACATTTTCACCTGATGGTGAAAATTTGCACTAATTTTTTTTCTTTCCGGAATTCTCTCTCCCATGGTCTGAATAGCCTACATTTCAATTTGCATCACAACTGGTTCATTAGATAGGGCTCTGAGTAGGCAAACTTATTCTAACCATCCACAACGGCGTGAAGTCCTCTTTTTTGTTCCCGTTGCTATCACTACAACAATCACGAGCTTTTTTTCTCATTATACATCCTATTGTTTATCGTTTTCCGGAGATAATGGAGCTCCAAACAACCAGCATGCTTGCAGCTATAAAGTTTGTTAGTTTCTCTTAGCCAAAAAATAAAAATGCCCTCGCATCCTGGCACACGAACGCAGTCTCCACCAGAAAACTGCCTTTACCAAAAAACACACAGACGAAGCTTAAGACACGTTACAGTTGGTATATGTGGTGGGAGTAAGTTGGCACGTGTTTGTTATAATTTTGTTATCTATTTCATTCGAGTTTCAGGCAGTAAAAACTTCAAAACGCAAAACATTTATTACAATAATAACTGAAATGAAAATATGATAAAAGTTTAGGAACATGCTGGCAAGTAAACAAAAAAAGGTGTGTCACATAATCACACTATAAAGTAGCAGATCATTGGCAGTCATAACTGGTGGATCCAGGGTCTTGAGAATGTGATTTCTCTTATAGCAAATATCGCCTTTCATTGCTGGGCATTCCAAAGTTTGAGATATTTTCCTATTATGTTGACCTTGAATTCATATCCATCAATTTCGCATCGATATCAACTAATCCCAACAGATCCGTCCAGATTAACATGGATGCTGCAACCAAATGTGACCAGCAACATAATAAAGAGCTTGTGTGTTTTAATTCTGTTCCTACTGATGCAAAAAGAGCACCGATGCATTTATTCATCTGGTTGCATGGGCCTGCTATAAGACAAACAAACTGTTCGAAAAAGTTTACTCACCAATCCAGCAAACACTTTTCCGTATATGTACAGCACATCACTACGCAGTACACGCTGGCGTTTTCATGGAAGGTAAGTCATGTTTCTGTGATCACGTGACAGCATCTACAACGCGCTGCTGCAACTACGTAATTTTTTTGAAACTGAATACCAACTAGCCCCAGTCTCCTCTGTTCTACTGGAATTGAGAGATATCTAGACGGATATCTAGCCCCGTTATAACGAACAGCTTGGAATGCAAAACTATTCATTATTATCGTTGTTTTCGTTATAAGTTGTGGCTTTCATTATAACGGTCTTCGACCTGTATTACCATTATGAAAGAGTCAGTTACAATTCTATTTTTCTCCTATGCTGATCAAGTTATTATTATTATTTGACTCACTCAATTCCTCCTTAAATAATTAGATACTTGAATCACACGACATAAAATTGTTTTGCATAAAAACGGATTAAAACAAATTTACATAGGTTTCAAATTCATTGGCCTGTGTGTGTATTATTAAGCATCTTATCCCTCCAGTTGGGGTTTGTTGCTTAATTCCACGTATTTATTTGAAATTGGTTACATGGGAATAACTTAACGTTTTCTAATAAATCTCTACTGTTTTCTGTCTGTCTTCTACAAAATCGAGCGTTTGTAACATCCACTTTATTGAAATTGCTTGTAGACAAGTGAAAGGAGATATAAAAAAATATTCCGCGACGACTTCTGCTGTTCCTTTCAGATTATTTGAATATCTTCGGGATTGATTGCCAGCTTTTGGGGCAAAGAATGGAAGCAGCGGAACGATTCATCTCCTTCAGAAATAATTGATGGATTCGGAAGAAGGAAAAAGGAGGGGGCACAAGAGGCCCCAGAACAAGAAATATGCAGAGGAATGAAAAAGTACGAACAAATGGAATGCTTTAAGGAGATAGATTTAGTCTGCGTTGGTTTTCTTTCCCCTTCCATATAAACGATACGGAGAATCATACTCTTACTCTTAACGGTTAAAAGTAGAACGAATATTTTTTTAAACTGTAATACGTATAGTAATTTTTTAAATCTTTGTGAAAGACCAGCATTAGCGTTTACGATTTCATGTGACCGGCGATAACAAAGGTAAACGTTAAAGCCTTATACATAGTCGAGCCACATTATCAGGCCAGCAGCTGGTAACCAACATAACTACCGTGTGCAAGACGAATACTAGCTAGACGGCGTGGAGAGAGTCAACAAGAAGCTGGAAGGTGTCCACGGATGTCTGGAGCCCTGCAGACGACAATACTTTCTATAGCTGCTTGAAGGCTGCTTAGTGGAGGATTTGTGGAGCGAACGGGATAATCGAGGTGATCCCAAAAGTGCTCCAATTAGGTCTGGGGAATTAAGGGACCAGGGAAGGATTTGAAGTGTTAGTCGTGCTCTTCCACCATTCCAGGATAATTTCGGTCGTATTGCATGACACAAAATAACTCTTCCGCTTCAGGGAAGACAGTGGCACGTCTGAGTATACATAAACGGCAACTATGGATAAATAACCAACTCGAGTAAGAGACCATAACACACCAACACTAGATTGTGTTCATCCAACAATAGTTTCAGGGTGATGCTTTTTGGATGCCCGGTGAATACGACAACGTCCGAGAGGCTGAATATGACAACGAATAAAGTCATTACAATTAACTGGAAGAATGAGAGATGGGGTGACGCTGCACGGTGGTAGCGTCAGTCCTTCTCCACATAAGCACCTCCCAGGGCCACACACTTTTCCCAACAATGGACGACTTGTTGGACGCCACCTTAATAGAAGTCATCCTTTTGGCTGTTGGGGAACTGCTCCACCTCGAAGATGGCCTCACCATCGGGTGAATGCCGTCCACGAAGCGGGTTCTTCAGGCGAGGGAAGTGGAAGAAGTCGCTTGAGGCCAGATCGGGTGGAGCGGATGGGGCAGTATTTCGAACCCCAGCTCCGCCGCAACGTGCATGGTCTTTATGTCCGGAATGCGTTGGCGCGTTGTCATGCAGAAGTCTGGCCCCTTTTGACACTTGCCTCTCCAGTTTGACTTGATGGCCTCCCGTAACTTCTACAGGAGGCTCCGATAGTACGTTCCCATGATTGTCTGGACTTCGCATTTTGTGGCTCGTCACAGACAGAGGAGTGTCCGCTCCGAGGTTCGTCTTCCACGCTTGTCTGGCCACACTGGAAACGTCGACGCCACTTGGCGACTATCTCGTAAGATGGGTCTTTGTCATCAAACAACTACTAACTCCTCATGGATTTGTTTGGCGTTGTTCCCTTTCAAATACAGGAAACTTATCACTGCTTGCACTTCGAATTTTCTGACGGGGTGCGCCATGTTGCTTTCGACGCTCTAGCGGTACTGCACCAAAGGCCGCACTTGTGATTGTCGTGATGCAGCATTTAAGTCTCAGTAACGATTGGTCACACTCGAAGAATTCTTTTCCAATTTCGAGGCATCCATTTCCGCGACACACTACAGAAAAAACTGTTCATGCGAACTTTTAGTATCAATGATGTAGTGACAGTAGGAAATTAAAAATTACCTTGCAGATAGAGTGTTTGTCTAAATTACCACTAGAGGGAGACGGCTCCTGAGCTGCCAGATAGCAAGCTATGCATACATTCTCATTACTTTTTAAAGGTATCAGGTCAGTTCGTCGAGGGTCAATTCGTCGAGCGTCAGTTCGTCGGCGTCAATTCGTCGAGCGTCAATTCGTTGAGAGTGTCAGTTGGTCGCGCGGTTAGTTCGTCGAAAGTCAATTCGTCGAGCGTCATTTCGTTGAGAGTGTCAGTTGGTCGGGCGGTCAATTTGTCGGAGGTCAATTAGTCGAATGTCAATTCGTCGACCTGTCAGTTGGTCGGGCGGTCAATTCGTCGAAAAATAAATAAATGGTCGAAAAAACTTTCATAAAATTCATTAACGAAAATAATTTTTGTTACTAATTTATTTACTTGAAAGGTAAACAATAAATACCGTTACTGTTAAAACTCCGTATCTATATACAGCTTTTGTAAGCAATGTGATATAGTAGCCACAATAAATCTAATCTTGTTGACGACATATGCCCCAAACTATTTATACCGCTTCAGTATCTTTCATTTTCAGAATGAAATTAATAACTGTATAAAATTAATTGAGCACATACAGGAAATTATCTTTTTATTAAGTAAAAATTAAATAATAACATAAATAATAAGCTTGCCGAAACATTTAATATCCTGTGGTCGATTTCCTCAGTTTAACACAAAATTTCACGTCACCTGTTCGCAGACTGGCATATGCACATATTCATAACAACATAATAAATAAATGGTCGAAAAAAAACTTTTAACAAATGGCGTTACTGTTAAAATGTTTATTTAAATACAACTTTTGCATGTAATTGTTGGGTAACATTACTATAACCGGGGCCAACGAAACTACGAAACAACTAATTATCGTTGTATCGTTGGTCCTAAACCGTAATGTGATTTTTTTGTCCAATTTACCATTTTCATAAGATTAGTTAAATTAAGGGAACGCTCACTATACGGTCCGCGTTTTCGGCAGTAAAATCCGTTTCATATCTTTCATTATCAGTGTATAAATATACTGTACAGTGTCCAATAAAAATTAATTGTTTTCTTGAATTCCTTTTAAAAATAAATGTTTTTATTATAAAATGGATTTAAGGATAATAATTGTTACAAATTTCTTTATTAAGCGATTGTTGATACTTTATTGCAAATTTCATTGTTGTGGGGTGTTTCGAAATTCTTAGAGCATGTAATAAGGAACCCGGAAATTTGCTCTTAACTGCTTTTGTATCATTCATCATGTTCATAATGTAATTAATAATTATAAAAGTATTACACAATTTTAATACAGGAAATTAAATTTTTATTAAATAAAAGTTAAATATTACTAGAGCTACTAGAGTGTAAAAACTAAACAATAACATAAATACTATATGATTAATAACTATAAAAGAAATACAACAAACGTGCCGCGTAAGATCATCAGGGGCGGCTTGAAGCCCTGTGCTTGAACCGTCGGAAGACATTGTATAAGCCATGCAATCAGATTGAATTGAAAGTCCTACACCCTCATATTTATGTTGTTGTTTAACTTTCACTTAATAAAAATTTAATTTCCTGTATGTGATCAGTTTGTGTAATACTTTTATAATTATATTCTGAACATGTAGACTACTGAAGCAGTTAGGGGCTTTTATCCTACCCTCGACAACCTCTTAGTTTGCCCCCCCCCCCTCTGCCTTTCGTATTATTTCCTTTATTATCAGATTATCGTTTGTTGATTATTACATGCAAAAGTTGTATTTAAATAAACATTTTAACAGTAACGCCATTTGTTAAAAGTTTTTTTTCGACCATTTATTTATTATGTTGTTATGAATATGTGCATATGCCAGTCTGCGAACAGGTGACGTGAAATTTTGTGTTAAACTGAGGAAATCGACCACAGGATATTAAATGTTTCGGCAAGCTTATTATTTATGTTATTATTTAATTTTTACTTAATAAAAAGATAATTTCCTGTATGTGCTCAATTAATTTTATACAGTTATTAATTTCATTCTGAAAATGAAAGATACTGAAACGGTATAAATAGTTTGGGGCATATGTCGTCAACAAGATTAGATTTATTGTGACTACTATATCACATTGCTTACAAAAGCTGTATATAGATACGGAGTTTTAACAGTAACGGTATTTATTGTTTACCTTTCAAGTAAATAAATTAGTAACAAAAATTATTTTCGTTAATGAATTTTATGAAAGTTTTTTCGACCATTTATTTATTTTTCGACGAATTGACCGCCCGACCAACTGACAGGTCGACGAATTGACATTCGACTAATTGACCTCCGACAAATTGACCGCCCGACCAACTGACACTCTCAACGAAATGACGCTCGACGAATTGACCTCCGACGAACTAACCGCGCGACCAACTGACACTCTCAACGAATTGACGCTCGACGAATTGACGCCGACGAACTGACGCTCGACGAATTGACCCTCGACGAATTGACACGTAACCCTTTTTAAACATACCTCGTAGACTGTGGGTTATTTTACTAATACGCTGGGGAATGTACGTTCCGAGGGCCCCGTCAGCTGCTTCGTTGTTTCAGTCATGGCTCCAGCTACACCAGTATCAACAATGAGTAGTTCTTTTTCGAAGTCCTTTAAAAAAGTCTGAACACGGTCGAATATCTCGAGAAATGCACTTCCGATGATGAAACAAACACTCGAATTACATTAAAGAATATAATAATATCCGGAATAACCACCATGGGCAGCTTGGACAGCGGCTAGACGGTTGGGAGAGATTCAATGAGATGCTGGAAAGTGTTCACAAGGATATTGTGCATGCTGACTGCAGTTTAGTTGGCAGCTGTTGGAGGGCGCTAGATGGAGTGTCCATGGAGCGAATGACCCTATCGAGGTGGACCCATAGATGCTCAACTGGGTTTAAATCCGGGAATTTGAGGGCCAGGGAAGTACAGTAAAGTCTTCCTTGTGCTCTTTTGACCACTCACGTACAATTCCAGCTAGACAATGATATGTCGCATTGTCGCCATAATGCCCAGAAAAAACAAAGTCCACGTACGGCTGTATATGGTCAGCAAGGATCGATACGTACTTAAATCGATTAGTATTGCCATCCACAATGATTACTGCACCCAAAGAATGTCAGGAAAACATTCCCATAGTATCACTCTGCCTAAGCCAGCTTGTTGTCGTCCACTAATGGTTGAATGGCGTTTGTTTTCTGTCGTTTCTCGCCATATGCACCAACGTCCATCCGTCCGATGGAGCAAAAATATGTGATTCATCTGAAAAGTCGACCTTTTACCAATCAGTGGATGTCCTGGGGTCGCAGATTCCAGCCTCTTCCGCCAATGTAGAATCATTAGCATAGGTGCTGTCACCATCCCAGAAAGGTAGCCTGATAATGAACTGTCGTTCTGGACACACTTGCAGTAGCCCCCTGATTCATTTGGGAAATAAGTTGCTCCACGTGACCACCGAGAGAGAAGGCCTCCGCAATGAAACTGAATACATTGTTGCATCACATAGATAGTGCATTGTTATTCGTATTTCTACCAATAATAAGCCCTGAATTTGCACTATCTATGATGATGTAACAATGTATTCCGTTTCATTGCGGAGGCCTTTTCTCTCGGTGATCACGACTGTAGCATGTCGATTCATTACCGCAGCCGCCGTTCTATGGCTCGTTGCGCAGCACAGTTTCCACGTCGCTTATTCTCTCTAGTGCCATTTTGCTTTGTGCATTACACTTTTACCATAGCAGTAAGCGAACAATTCACAAACTCCGCAGTTTCTGAAATGCTGCCACCTTTGGCTCGAAAGCCAATAATCATTCCTTTTTATACGTCTGATAATCGCTCCTTTTCTGCATTGCAACAATTGAAATGCTTTTCAAATGCCTACAACATTCTGTATATACACAAGCAATGTGCTCATGACACGTCACTTATTGCACCATTTATTTAGTGCCTTCTGCGCTGACATAACAAGTACGGGGTCGAGTTACTGAATTATGAGCATTACGTAGGTTTATGTAAATACAGCTGTACCCATTCACGGGGGGGGGGGGGGCGATAAATTTGCCTGTTAGAAGAAGACATATAAAGATGGTTTCAGAGGAACAGTTCGTACATCAGTAGTCGCCGTCATGGTTAAAGCATGCGACCTAAAAGACCTGGTAAAAGGTATGGTCATCGGGTACCGTGCAAAGGCGGCAGCGTTTCGGAAACCGTAGCTTTCGTGAACTGTTCGAGTAGTGCCGTAGTGTAGGTGTACAATGAATGGAAGAACAGACATGCGTGTAACTGCAGGGGACTACGGGCCATTGATGAACGCGATGAGCGGCGCTTGCGACGGCTGGTTAAGAGTGATCGACGCGCTACCGTCGATACATTAACAGCCCAAATAACGAGGAATACACCAAAAAGCTAACGAAAACAACTGTGCAACGCATAATATTGCGTCTTGGCCTCCGCAGCAAACGTCTGGTTCCAGCACCTATTTTGACAGGTGTGCATCGCAAGAAACGACGTGCAGTTGCATTGCAGTACAAACACTGGACCCTAGACCAGTGCAAAAAGGTTGAATTTTCCGATGAGTCGCGTTTTCTACTGCATCGTATCGATGGGCGCTGGTGTATCCGCCGGGAGACATCCAAAAACAAACTACCCGAAACCATTGCTGGGCGGCAACAAGCTGGAGGAGGCAGTGTAATGTCTGGGCCATGTTTTGGGTTCAATACTTCCTCTGTGCATACTTGTCCATCGTTGCCGACCAGGTGCATCCCTACATGGCAACTGTGTGTCCTACGAAAGAAGGCATCTTTCAACAGGATAATGCCACATGCATGTACACAAAATTTGCCGCGCATGGTTCGAAGAGCACGAGGATGAGTTCCACTGACTACCCTGGCCTCCAAAATCCCCAGATCTTGATCGTTGCGAGAATCTATGGGAACATCTGGATCGACACGTCAGGCAGCGGAACCCTCCACCCCGGGAATCTTCAGGAGTTACGTGATGCTCTGCTGTTCGCATGGACACAGATTCTTGTTGCCACCTTCTAAGCACTCATCGAGTCCATGCTCCGTCGCCTAGCTGCTGCTTTGGCTGCAAAAGGAGGCTATTCGGGTTATTAGGTAGGTGGTCATAATTCAGTGAATCGATCCTATGCTCTAATACTTTTGGAGCTCTCTTCAATTGTGCGAAAATTAAACCGCCCCCATTCGAACTCTGTTTCGTATGGATTAATTAAAAATTCGGATTCTACGTTAAAAATTATATAGGGTTCACAAGAGGGGGAGGGGTAGCGGTTTAATATGCGTCAATTGAATAGGACCTCCAAAAATACTAGAAAATGTTTTTTTTTTTCTTGATCGGAAATGTATTTCTCGAGATATTTGACCGTGTCCAGACTTTTTTTTAATTCCCTGTATGCTCTCCACTTTTTGATACTGCTCTGTTGAGATCATCACCTTGAAATGGTGGCGGGGATAGCAAGGTTGAAATGGCGAAAGGAAAGGGAAAAGAGTGGAAGAAAAATAAAAATCGAGTTTCTTTGGTTAATTAAATTGAGTTTTATTAAAAATTCAAGATATCATTCTTTGCTTTCCTGTTTTAGAAACGAAGAGAAAGAGCAGAAAGAGAGAGAGAGAGAGAGAGAAGGAACGAAATAAAAGCATTTTAGAGCGAAAATTCATTGTCTGCAGCCATAATTAACCTGATTTAATTTGAATTGCAAACGCGATTCTGTATATATTAACGAATCTCGGTACTTTCAGGGAGGAGGGGTTAGAAGCCCCCCCCCCCCCCTCCCCCCCCTCACTCTCTCCACCTACCCCTCCTCTATCAAGTAGCCAACGACGGAAGATGTTGAGGGAATTGTGCCTAATGAAATACCAACGTTCGCCCTGGTCGCCTTTCCTTCTGCTTTCTAAACGTTAAAGAAAAGGCAGAGGAAGAAAAAACGAAAATATTTCTTCATTAATAACTAATTAAAAGGGCCTAATGTTTTTAAAAATGGCAAAGCTAAGAATATTTAATGGATTTGTAAATTTATACAAAGTTTAAAGCGTTCCTTAAAATTTTAATTTTGTTTCAAAGTTTTCTAATTAAAACGACGCAATAACTGCCTTTAAATTGTATTAGCGCTTGAATGTATAATTGAGTATTCCGGCTAATACTAGTTTTATAGTAAATATTTTCGTAATGAAAATGAAGAATGTTTTTAAGGTTAAACTTCACTTTTGTTAAGGAGTTTACTCTTAATCTAGTCACATATTATGCCCACCAGCTATTAACCAGAATAAACGCCATAAAAGGGGCCCCACTGGTATCTGGAGCCATGCAGACTGGAATGCGTGATGGAGGTTCCATGAAGCGAACATAGCAGTTTAGGTGGTCCCAAAGGTGCTACTTTATTATGTCTTGCGGGATTAGGATGCAAGGGAAGTACTTGGAAGGTCTAGCTTGCGCTCCTCAAATTATACCTGGGCAATTTCAAAGATAATTGTTCTATTGGAATATTCCTGCGCCCCATGGAAGATAGTCAAGATGTATGGACATACATGATCCATAACGATGGATAAATAGCTAAGCCGGGCGTCAGTGAACCCAGAAAATGCCAAGAAAACATACCTCAGACCATAATACTGCCGCATTAGCTTCTGTTCTTCCAACAATGACTCCAGGGTGATTCTTTACGGAGGTTTCACGCCGAATGCGACAGCGTCTATTTACTCAGGTCCAATTCCTGTACTGTACTGCAATGCGGAGTGTGTCAGTTTCAGCCTGTGAAGCTTTATTAGCATGGATGCTGTAACCATCCGTCTGCTTTTATACGCAATGGGGTTCTCTGTACTGTTTTTATAGATGCACATCTGGCAGCCCTCTAGTTCATTTGGACGGTGAGTTTCTCAGTTGTTGCATGTCGATCGGTATGCGGATACTTTTGCATATCGATGACGTGTGGCAGTGCTCCCAGTTTCCGTTTATTATCACCTATACTGTGTCTCCAATCATGCGAATATTTCACAGTCAGCGCAGTTTTGGAAATGTTAACACTCTTGGCCGAAAATCCTAAGATCATCCCTTTTTGCAGAGATGAAAAATCGCTCGTTTTACCTATAATATAACGACGATTGATAATGTATTTTTTTATTGGGTGCGCGCTGGTGACGGCAGAAAAAGCAGATGGTCATCATAATGTGGTTCTACTGTGTATGTATTCCCTAATCTCTTTTAAAATTATAATAAAAGTGATTGACGCATACGCGTAAATTTGCGAAATACGCCTTCACGATTACCGAGTTCTTTAACGTGGTAAAACGTTCTTGGATGGGTATTTCGACAGATATCAGGAAATGAATGAAAACGTAGCATTTATTTGCTTTTTTTATTTCCAATGGAGTAATTTGCATACCCGTACGTTTAAAATTGCAATTCTTAAGTGATCATGTTTGAATATTTTCGCCACTTTTTAGCTTAGTAACATTCTCGTCTATGGCGAAAAGTTCGAAAGAATTTTAACATGTCTCCACTAAAATTTGGGATCAATTTTAAAATGCCGATTTTTGAAACGATACTAGATTTTTATTTAAATAATATAAAACATCAAACCGCAATCAAAACGTAATAATTATGACACTTCTTGATTTTTCCTGACCCCGTGTCGTTGAGCATGATCGATCGTCCTCTCTGCTAGTCTCTTTACAACATTTATGTCCAGTTTCTTAAGGCACTATTGACTCCTTCGCTTCAGGTGTTCGTGATTTTTCGCTTCCCTTCCTTCGACGTGGACTTTTCTCTTCAATATCGACAAAACTTTTCAATCGGCCGAATTTCGGAAACATTAAGTGGGAATCAATTTTCAATCATTCTTGCCCACGTAATTAATGCTTGTTTCTCTAAAATGTTCAATTACAATTTTCGCATAATAGAAAGAGGGTAAATCGAGCTAAAACATATATCTACCATCTTGGTATTTTCTCGTAAGATGGAATCAAGTGATATCGACTACACTGTTCTGAATAATCGGCATTTTGACTAATCCGCACGAAACAGTGTGGATACTCTTAAATATAGCCTTAAGTCTCTTCACTTTTTGGGGGTGAAGATTTTGACGTTTGTTTCGGACTCAGAATTTCTTCATTCTTCTTTCTCATTTTAAAATCTTTTTTTACCCTTTCTTTAACTTCACTTGTTATCCCAAGTTATCTTGTTTTATTCACCACTTATATTCACTTTTTTTTTTTACCCATTTTCAAGGGGGTCAATTTATTTCAATTCAAGGTTTCCGCTACTTTCCTATGCTTCCTTGAGGGTATTAATTTCTTTTTTTGTTATTACTATTAACCAATGTCTGTAAACGGTTTTTAAATTTAAAAAAAATTAAATTTGATTGAATGAGAGGTTAGTTGTGAATTATGTAACTACAAACTGGAATTTGGGAGGCCTTTTTTCTGTGGTTTATCCATAAATGTTTGTAGAATAACAGCATTTAATAATGTTTGAACATAGTAACCTAATCATGTACTGTTTTCGCATGTATTAAAAGAAATTCTAAAAGTTTTCATCTAACCTATTCATTTATCGCACAAAATGTTCATAAGAGGCATTGGCATCAACCGATCAAAAATGGAAAGCACTAAAACATTATACAGATACAGGGTGCTTTTGAAAAGGGTGTCGTGAGATACCTAGCGATGTTGTGCACCTTAAAATAAACACAAGTTTCCTCATACGTTTTTGTCGAAATTGCATTCCTTAAAGGAGTAAACAGCTCGTGAAGTTTGGTTAAACTCCGCCCATAACGTAAACAAAAGCGCAAGAAAAAAAGTAAATACCACCACGTGTTTCACTAATAGGTTTCTGCGAACTACCTGCGCACTAATGTGTTGACCCTAAACTCAACCACTCTCACAGGAAAGCCAAATTAGGCTAATGGAAACTGCGTGTTGAAAACATACTTCAATTAAACATGCTTTGTTCAATTGTCATTCGATTTTAAAACGAAGAAATCTTGCGTTAACAAAATTAGTGCACAGGTAGTACGCAGAAACCTATTAATGGAGCACGTGGTGGTGTTTATTTTTTTCATGCGCTTTTGTTTACGTTATGGGCGGAGTTTAGCCAAACTTCACGAGCTGTTTACTCCTTTAAGAAATGCAATTTCGACAAAACGTATGAGGAAACTTGTGTTTACTTTAAGGTGCAGAACATCGCTAGGTATCTCACGACATCCTTTTCAAAAGCACCCAGTATAAAGTGGTTCCTATTTTATATGATGACTGCTTCTTGTTTTGCAGTAAATTAGAATTTGTAGATTGAACACTTCCTTTTTGACAAAAGTTAAGGAAGAATGTGCCTCTGAAGTTTGAATTTGCTGCATACTTTCTTTATATAGTGCTTTAGACAGCACAGTGTGTAGTATGGATCGTCAAAACAAATTCACCATTCAATGTTCAGAGGAGATACAATGTAACTTACAGGTTAACTTCGAAGATCAGCTCCTCTGATTTCTTCTATCGTCTCGTTTGATGCGCTGGGACGCCCGCTGCTCTGCCATTTCACTATCGACCCGGTATCCAAAAAAAGTTTTCATCCAGTCATTATCTGGTGGTTGTTTACCGTAAGCTTAAGTCAACCTGTATCTCTTCTTAGCAGTGATCGGTGACTTTGTTTCTGCAAGCCATATTACACACAGTACTTTCTCTATGATATTCGCCATCTTTTGTGTGGTCGATTCCAGCGCCTCCTATGAGCAATGTCTGCCACAAACGAATTTATCATACATGTACAGTATATAACTTTTGGAGTTTCTTTGTGACGTGCTGAAATGGCGCAGGGAAAAACAAAACGAGTGTTCCGGAAGCAAGCTTTTACTGCCACTTTTGTCCTATAAGTATCTAAAGGAGGTGGGAAAGAAGCCTGATGAAACCTAGTAAGTCATCCAAGGGAGAAATAAATAGTCCTATTCTATCAGGCCAGTAAAACAGGTTGTAGATTGACGAGGAACAGGGCGGAGCTAGGAAATTCAGTAGTCTGGGAAGATGACCTTTTGAATGTCGTCGAAGTTGACGTCCAGGATGTGACGAGGCCTTAATGCCTGAAATGTTCGAGAATGTCAGCAATCAGGGGGTTGACATGATCCTTTATCTTCGCAATCAGCTTCTTCAGGGAGTCCTGGACATAGTCACTAATGGGAGATACATCGAGATCGTCAGCAATGGAATAATTATTTTCAATTTTCCTGTCTCTTTGGGATAGGTCCTCAGGGTAACGTTTTGGAAGGTGTGGAGATCCTTCCACTTAATAATTTGGAGGATTACGTTATTACCTTCAAAAGTAGTTTTATACAGCAGTTGGAGATCCTTTAGTTGGGGCGACTATCAGTAACACACGATCTTTACCCCCCCTCCCCTCGGCTGCTGCGACCATCATACAGCAGGCGTTAATCCATCATACTAACTCCCAACCCTGTCACTCCGACCCCAATGAAAGTCAAACCAAATAGTGAACTATGAAAAATGACATTTCCCATGGTAAGCTATGTTCCGAGGTTTCAACCTTGTACGTCAAAAAATGAAGAAAATATGAAGGGGATGGACAGATGGACATTGTGAAACCAATAAATAGTACGCTACTCAATAAACATTATAAAATGATGCAATAAATTATATACGAGAGGATATCAGAAAGGAACGCCATTTATTTTTTAACGGAGAAATATAGTCGCTGTGTAAAACTTAACATAGCTAAAAAGACGGCTGAGTACATGCACAGATACTGAATAACAAAAATTGTTTCTGTGCATGCGCAGTACATACTACAGTTGTTTTACAAATGGCCGCCACTATCACATCATATACAGGGTGTTTTTGAATTGAGTACAGATTTTTTGGGAGATGATAGAAGAGGTCCTTAGAAGTATTTTTTGTCATATGAACATGGGGGCCCCGCAGCTCCGTTTACTTACAATACTGCATTGAACAATCAGATGACACCGGGACGCAGTGTGCGTTGGTAGGCCTAGATTATTTTATTTTTAACAATTAACACAAGCATAAAATCAATGGTGTACTCCGAACCCGTAGATACCGAAGAAGAATTGGCGGCTCATGTTGTCGCGGCAGCAGGAGACGTCAGCGACCGTGCTAATCAACTGTTTCCACGCGTACATCAATCCATCATAAGGCGTTGCGAATTGTGCTATGAAGCAAATGGCGGTCATTTCGAACAATTACTGTAAAAGTCATACAGTAGATTGCTTGTGTTAATTGTTAAAAATAAAATAATCTAGGCCTACCACCGCACACTGCGTCCCCGTGTCATTTGATTGTTCAATGCAGTATTGTAAGTAAACGGAGCTGCGGGGACCCCATGTTCATGACAAAAAATACTTCTAAGGACCTCTTCTATCATCTCCCAAAAAATCTGTACTCAATTCAAAAACACCCTGTATAGTGGAAGAACAGCGAGCTGTTATAAGATTTCTTTTCGCAAAAGGTAAGAAACCCGCTGAAATTCATAGGGAAATGGTAGAAGGTTACGGTGCCCACTGTCTGGACTATTCCAATGTGTGCTAATGGTGTAAAATATTTCGGGAAGGAAGAGTTAGCCTTGCCGATAAACAGCGTTTTGAGCGGTTGCCGTTGACATTATCGAAAACGTCGCATTTCCTTGAAAGAAGTGAGTGAAAGGTTTCAAATATCCTATGGATCTGCATGGGATATGGTGCATGAGAAGCTTGGATACCGCAAAGTTTGTTGCGTTGGATTTCAAAAAGTGTGACACCAGAAGGAAAAAGCGGTACAACCAGGAGGGAAATGCGTTTCTGAATAGCATTGTCACAGTAGATGAGTCCTGGGTCTTGTACTTCACACCTGATTCTAAAACTGCAAACATGGTGAGGAAACATCAAAAATTCAAAGTTTCTCCTTCAGCTCGGAAGAGTATGCTTATTTTTGGAATATACGAGGCATCCTACTTGCGGAATCCTTGCCTCATGGGTCCATGGTCAATAAACAAAGATGTGGACAACAGTACTCCCAATGCTATCGCCGTTTTGGGACTAAAGTTTAGTAAATTGTATACATGACAGTATACAGAAAATTATTTATTCCAAACATATATGTGCTTTTACTTCCATACATTTTTTAACTACATATTTTTTGTTCAAATCACTGGCAATAAGAGGAAAAAAGGGTTTCTTTTCAAAACACGCATTTAACCTTCTTCATAACGAATCGTTTGTTGTGGCAATTGGACAATTCGTAGTAATGAATTAGTACCATTAGAACACGATCCAGTGAACCGATTTAAAAAATTTTTTTAACATGCATTGTCATCGGTCCTGCGTATGTGTATCAAATTTCAGCTCTCTACCTTGTCGGGAATTTGGTTTATTATTGGTTACAAGATTTGACCTAAACAAACTAACAAACATTGCAAGTTAAATAAAAGCTTTTAAAAATATGAAGCCTTTATGAATAAAATGATTTTAAAATTAAACATGCAACTTCATGTAGATTGCAAAAGAAACTAAGCGAGAGCAGTAGCGAGAATGAAATGAAATCGTTTCGAAAGACCCAAAATGGCCACCGCCGCAATGAATCATGTCCAGACCTTGTGTTTATTGACCTTGATGGGTCAACCGTCAACGTCACTACCTATTGTGAAACGTTGACTAAACTGCGGCGTGCTAATTCGGGATAAGTGATGTACGACTTCTTCATGATAACGCATACCCCATATAGCCAACGTTGGCAAAGCAAATCTGGCCCATTTTGGTTGGGAGGTTCTGGACCATCCAGCCTACAGTCCAGACTTAACGCCCTCGGCTACCATCTCTTTAGTCTGATTTCTGGGTGGTCAGAGGTTTGAAACTGACGAGGAATTATTTTTGGAATTATTTTTGTATAGGGTATTATTAGTTGAATTCACAGCTGACGGAGTTGTATGAGCGGGGTTTTCTGAAAGTGGTGCAGTGTTGGGATATATGCCTAAATCGTCAAGGTGTCTATGTGGAAGAGTAGATAAGCAAATATAGTTTCAGCTGCACTTAGTAGTTTACCTGTAAGTTTTGTAATTTTCTTTGAAAAATAAATGGCGTTACTTTTCTAATATCTTCTCGTACAATAAGTGCAGTCTAGAGAAAAAAAATAGCTAAGGAATGCTCAAGAAATTCCATCCAATGACAAACAATGCTATGTATAGAGAAACCAGTCAGCAGATACCTGCTCTGCATCCATTAAGCCCTGTGGTTATTAATCTCAGATTGACTCAACTAATGCCTACTTTGAAGCTAATAGGGCAGAATAGTTTCATTAAATAAATACCTGTTTATAAATTTCTCTATCCGATTCTGTGAAATTTATTCGAAGTGGAATATTTGAAGGCTAAAGGATGGCTCTTGAACTGACGAGAAATGGTAAACGTTAAAAGTTTCAGGACTCTGGACGAGGTACTTATTCTATAGTTCATGGCTCTTTCGTAAATTATTTTATGACAGCAACTGATTTGTACATATTGTATAGGTTAAAATGTACGCTCTTCTATTAATCTCCTCAGGAATTTATGATCTTGTTGAATTAAATGGCAACCGTAAACGTCTGAAATTTCTAGTATTCATTATTGAGTGTAAATTTTCATTTATGAGATGGTGAACCTCTTGCTTTTATCCATCATTTAGAACATACCCTCGAAACAAAATCGGCATTCTCTCTGCAATATGCATCCGTTTCATATAATTTTTAAACGAATGTCTTTTGCGAGGTTATGGATTAAATTCATTGGGCTTGAAATAATTTAATCGAATGTGCAAGTTCAAATGGTCTTGCTTTAGCTTGCACAGTTCTAATTAATTTACAATTTTCAAATAACGGTATCCTATGGCCTGGGAAACTTTGTTGAAACATTCAAATAAAGCTGTGGGATTGTGTAGCGCGTGATTTAGGTTAGACAATTTTTGAAAGATGTAAAAAGTGTCCGTTGAATATTACATTATGTCCAAAATTAGAAGACCAGATGTAAATTGGATATTTTGAACAAATGCTAAAATGATTTTAATTTTCACCTATTGTAAAGTATTAGTGACAGAACGTAAATGTTGTTTATGAACAAAAACTTGTTTATTCATTACGATCTAGTCAAACAACCAAACAAATAAAATTGCACTGTTTCAAAATTATAAAACCACCATACTTTTGTCCATTTTTAAGCCGTTCAATACTTTGTAGTGCCACCATTAGATCTTACAGTTTCAAATCACCGATCAGGCAATGACTCTATTAACTTTGGGATGTTTGTGAGTTCACAGCATCCCAGGCACGATAGACTGCCACCGAAAGCTCTTTCACATTTGAAAACTGATAGTTTTATCTGTAAACATTGTGAATCATGATGCTCCACACACTTTCAACGGGGTTCATATCCAGACTACGTGATTGCCATGGAATGCATTTGGTTTGTTGACCTAGAAACCACTGTTTAGTGGTTCGTGCAGCATGGCACGGAGCATTATCCTGCTGGAAACACCAACTTTCACCTCCGTTGAGTGGTCCAAAAGGAATTAATTGGTCGAATAGCATTTTGGTATGTGACTGCATTCATTTTTTCGTGTATTATCACAAGATCAGCTTTCCCACAATAACCGATGGCGTCCCACACCGTCACAGATCCACCACCCTATTGACGGCGGAATCTCTCTGGCTTTTCCTTCCGTAAGTCATGCCAATAGTATGAATATCCATCTGGATCGTCTAGGCAGAACCTTTTCTCGTCAGGAAACACAACAATTGTGCCATTCTGATGTCCAATGCATTCGTTCTCTCTCTGTGGCTTCGCCTTCATCTTTTCTGAAACATACACGGTATTTGTAATTAAACTGACAGTACTCGATCCATCTGTAGCTAAATCTCACGACCGGAATGGTACCAAATTTGGTAGGGAGATTCATGCGACATGGGAAAAAGGATTTGCGAAAAAAGTTTACCTCTAAGCGTTGCCGATAGGGGAAAAAGTGGCGTTGTATAAAACGCAGGTAAAAATTCATAATGGACATTCCTGACTATTCGGGCTATTCGAAAGGTGACAACAGCGTCAGTAATTCGAGCTATAAAGACATAGTAAAGATATATGAGGACCAGCTCATTCATTCTGCAATTTCAGCAAAGACATTGTCTGGACCAGAAAATATTTATGTAAGATGAAGCACCACTACACATTGGTCGATCGGTACAGCAGTTATTGCGGCATCACTTCTCCTACGAAAGAGTCTCTTAGCCACAGTTTTACGGTTGAATGACTGGATCAACTTCCACGTGACTTCTGACTGTGGGATTATTTAAAGTCCAAGATCTGTCTTGGTGTGGTCCCGAATCTGACTACCTTAAAGGACCACATCACGGATTGTGATGAACATTTCTTGTGACATGTTACAATCGGCCGTAGAGAACGTCGAAGGTGGTAGATATCTTCGCCGGGGAAGGGAATGTACTGAATAAAACGGAATGTTTCACTTCAATTTGGTCTTTGTTATTTATTTGTCGGTTCTTTGTAACTCTCTTTTTTACGGCATAGCGCCACATTTTCCATATGAACGACGTTTTTAGAACTACATTTTCATTTCGCGGAATCCTTTTTCCCATGTCGTCATTAGTGCCCCTACCAAATTTGGTGGCCTTCCGGTTGAAGGATCAATCTACAAATGGCTCTGAGTACTGTCAGTTTAATTAGAAACACCCTGTATATAAATTTGTTTTAATCCACTTTTATGGAAAATACTTTAAGGTCATGTCATTTATGAAGGAATTGTGTGAGTCTAATCACAGAACTTGATCGAAAAGGGACTCATTGTTAAAGGAGCCGTGATTGAAACAACGAAGCAGCTAACCTTATTCTCGAAAGATGCGATATCCAGAGTACTCAACGATTGGGAAAATGATCCACGGTATTTGTCTAATTGAGGTAACTATGGCTCAAAGACAATCAATCACGAGCGAATCTTTTTACTTAGAAAAAGATATTCACTGTCCAATAAATGATTTTAACCAAGGCAATTCCCGGCCCATATCTGTCAGAATCATGCGCCAGGAGTTGAAGCGGATCCAAATTTGTACTCGTATGCCTATACGAAAACCCCTGATTTCTGTTAAGAACAGAAAAATTCGTCTGGAGTGGTGTCTGGACTGAACACATGAAGACTGATTATATGGTCTGACGAATCACGACACACGTTGTTTTGTACCGGTGATAGGCAAGGGAGGAGTTGGTGGGAGCCCCATGAAGCAATGGGTCCAGCAAGCTTTATATCGACAACTCAAGGTTCTGGTGGCGGTGTCATTGTACAGAGCTTTTTTCTGCTGGTGTGGATCTGGTCCTCTGATAGTCGAGTCAATATTATTGCAATCCAAGTAAATACTGCACTGCTGCATCTTTATCCTGCATGTGATTGCTTCTTCACGAACGACAATGCTGCTGTCATCGCGCACGTTTGGTACATCAGTGTTTTAGACTTTCCGTCATTTAACCCCAAAGCCTAGGAACTAGACGTCAATCTCATAGAGAATGTTTTGGGCATGTATGTAATGACATATCAGACAGCAAGATCCTTTTCCAACAATTTTGCGAAAAGTAAGAGTGCCTGTTTGGTGAATGGATCCTGGTATTCGTTCGACCTATAAATGCTTCGGCACTTTATTTGCTCTATGCCAATACGCATACATGCTGTAATTCAGGCTAAAGGGGGTCCAATAAAATATTAAACAGATGTTTCTAATTTATTGGCCAGGCTGTGTATGTAAACATGATAAATCGAACCATTACGGAATGAGACAAATTAAATGTTATTACAAAAATAAAAAAAAATATGAATTACAATAGTTAATCCTATAAGTAAAGAACCTAAGGAAACATCGTGTTTAGATAATAAAGAAAACGAAGACCAAGTTATATCAACCATTCGACCATATGGTTTCAGAATTTTGTTTTTGAGCTTGTCATTGATTTTTTTTCTGCAGTCGTGATCAGTTATACTGTCTGTTAGAAAAATATTTTTTTTCTGATGAAGGCGGTTTCCCCAAAACATTTTATTGGCGCGGTTGAATTCTGTATTCCACTCGAAGTTGCGGTAAATCATTCTGGACTGTTAGGCTTTTTTATGTTCTTATTTTGTGGCGATAGAGGCGTTGTAACGCGTCGATAGTCACTTTTGGGTCTACAAATCAATAATTTCAAAAGACCCTTGTAAAGAATATATCCTCCTCCTCCTCCTCTGTAAAGAAAATCCATTTTGTGTCCATCCTTCCTTTTCTGTTTTCTTTTATGATTTTATTATGTTTATATTATTTATTAAGTTTTGATATTTCACTCATGCTTTCCCCGTCTCGGGTCTATTCATCATTTAAACATGCTCCTCAAAAAACCTTTTTACTTTTCTTAATGATGGGAAAGGTTGTCTAAAGTATGTGAGACATTATTTTGCAAGTTATTGGCGTTTACTGGGCATTCCGACTTTATTTAGTTGGAGAATATATAATAATATAGTTGAGGGAAAGAAATAAAGTGAGAGCGGAATGAGTTGAGGAGGAGAAGTGGAGTGAACATAAATGGAAGTTAAGTAAGACTTATTTCTTTTCATTTTAAAATAATTTCTGTGCAGGGTTTTCTCTTTTTATACTTTCTTTTTCCTTTTTTTTTTTTCATATTTCACATTCGTAAAAACAGCGCGGCCACAATAAATTGCCCCGTAAATCTTGGCAGTTCCTATCGACATTCACATCATTTATTCCGTAAATGATGGCAAAATGAACCATAATTTCTAGCTTTATCCAATGATATATTCGAAAACACAAATTCCGTCAGACTGCATTAATCATAGGATTGGACATCTGGTTGACATCGCCGCTACATTTTCCATCCTGCGAAAGAGGCTGCTAGTAATAGAGGCACTAGCGTCAAGGAAAACGAAAAAAGGGAATGGGAAAAGGGAAAAAACTCAAAACGTTGACTTTCATTTCTCAAAGTTGGAAACTAAAGGTGATCTGAGGAATATTCGTAATCTACATACACACATTAGCCAATGAAATACAGTAGAAACACGTGTCAAACTTATGTAAATTTGAGGACATGTGATTTAAATACGTATTTATTTAAGAAGGAGTTGGGTGAATCTAATCATGGGAAGTTGATCAGCATGGGGGAAAAAGAAGGGCCTTAACTGACTTCGAAAAGGAACACATTATTGGTACTTGTCTAGCTGGAACGACGATTGAACAACACTGCAGCTGCCTGGATTCTCGAAAGGTGTGATGTCAAAAGTATTCAGCCCTTAGAAAAATGTTTCACAGTCTTTTTCTAAAAAGAGTAACTGTGATTGCTCAAAGACAATCAGTCAATCATGACACTTTATTTCGGAGGCCTAGTTTCGGTATGTAATCGACATTTCTGTGGTCTTGAAAACGCTTCACCCACTTCCTTACAAAGGCCGTTCATGTTTTCATTATATTCGACATTTTGAGTCTTAAACAAAATTTGCCACGCGTAGAGTAAGATATAAGAGGGTCAATCCAAAAGTAATGCACAATTTTTTTAAAATTTATTTTGTATTCTACACCTCTTACAACATTTGAAGGTCATAGTCATCTTTTAGGAACAACATGTCATTTTTCCACATAATTCCCGTCCCTTTTAACTGCCTTACGCCACCTTGGAACGAGGGCGTGTATACCCGCACGGTGAAAGTCTCGACCAGCACGTTTGAGCCACTGTTTAGCAGCGTACACGAGGGAGTCATCATCTTCAAACTTCGTTCCGCGAAGAGATTCCTTCAGTTTACCAAAGAGATGGTAGTGGCATGGTGCCAGATCAAGACTGTAAGGCGGGTGGTTCAGTGTTCTCCATCCAAGTTTTCTGATCTCCTCTGTGGTTTTGTGACTGACATGTGGCCGTGCGTTGTCGTGCAGTAGCAGAACATCCTACTTCTCCCGATGTGATCGAACACGACTCAGTCGAACTTGAAGTTTCTTGAATTCTGAACACATACGCGTCAGAATTAATGGTGGTTCCGTGTAGCATGATCTCCACAAGCAAGAGTCCTTCTGAATCGAAAAACACAGTTGCCATAACTTTTCCCGCCGAAGGCACAGTTTTGAATTTTTTGTCTTCGGTGAATTTGCATGATGCCACTCCATTGTCTGTCTCTTTCTCTCCATTGTCTGTTTGCTAAACAGTGGCTCAGACGTGGCTGTTCGAGACTATTACCGTGCAGGTATACACGCTCTCGTTCCAAGGTGGCGTAAGGTAGTTGAAAAGAGACGGGAATTATGTGGGAAAATGACATGTTGTTCCCAAAGGACGTATCTATGAACTCCGTAAGTTGTAAGGGCGTAGAATAAAAAATGAATTTTAAAAAAATATTGTGCATTGCTTTTGGAGTGATCCTCGTACGCCCCCTAACAGTGCTGCAGTGAGAAATGGAGCTGCAGTGGATGGAGAATGAAGGAAGCATGGGAGAGTGAGGGAAGGAAAGCATGTAGTAAAAAATGGAGGGAAGGACCAATGAATTATTGTTTCGGCTAGCAAACGTTTGGTGCGCATTCGTTGCATGTTTTCTTTTTAAATACACTGCATTCAAATGAAAGACCGTTGTTCCTTGTGTTAACTCTGCAGTGTGGAAAAAAATTTAAATTCACCTACGTATGAATCAGTTAGAGAGGCGCCTCCATCTCTTCATCCATGGATTTGCTGTCTGACGAATCACGATACCCGTTTTTTGATACCGATGGAAGGCAAAGGGTTTGGCGGGAGCCCCGTGAAGCAATGGGTTTATCATGCATTATCAAGACAACTCAAGTTTCTGGTGGTAGTGTCATGTTTCAGTATGTTTGTGAGAAACTGGAATGACATATCCGACTGGAAGATCTTCTTCAATACTAATGCCTCAACCCGCTTACATATTCTTATTCGGCCCAACAAGGGGGTTCAATCAAATATTGAACACATGGTTCTAATTCACTTACCAATGTGCATGTACTGTAAATTATACCGTTGTAAAAAGAAAACCCTGTGCTGTAGCGTTTTTGTTCATTTGTTAAAGGCTTAATAGTGGAGTGGGTATTTGTTGTATTGGATGAGGGAAACCGAAGAGACAAAGCCGCTTAATGGATTAATCTTGTCGTCAACTGCTGCCTTCCTAGGATAAGCGTCGCTAATGTATTAATCAGTCGAGTCAATTCCAAGTGATTGTTTGAGGAATCAAGAAATTTATATTGATTCGGATAATGATTACCGCTTAGAGCAGGGGAAGAAAATTTAATAAAATAGAAAATTCACGAAGGTTAAACAGTTGTCTGTTCTAATTTCATGTGTTTTTTTCTTTTTTTTTAATTCTCAGCTCCAATGGTCATGCGGGCTTTGTTCCGAAAGAAATCATCTTAAGCGTAAGTGTAAAATATGATTCCGTATTTTTTTAATATTAATGATTATTTTTAATTAGAATAAACAATGCTTTATAAATCTTTTAAAGTGAGCATTAAACATTTTTCATTCTAAGTAGTAAGAATCTTTTCGTAATGTTGCTTGTTAGACATGTTAAGATGAAGAATGAAAGGAAAAAATTTAGCGACCTTGATTCGAACCTGGGACTATACACCTATTCAGCTCCTCGTCTCTACCAATTAGGCCGCCGTGTTACACTGGTGCAGCAAGATTGTCTCAAGGAGTACTATGTACTCAAATTGGAGGCCCAATAATAGGCAGGCACCCAGCTCGTAGATCGGCAATTCCTCCTTTCTAAAACATTAGAAAGATGTTTAGAAAATAATAAATAAATACTGAATATATGCTCCAATACATATTGGCAAAAACAAAGAAAAAAAATGTATTATCTCCAGTATTTATTTTTTTTTTACTTTCTTATGAGTTTTCATCAGTTTTTTCTGAAGGTTTTAAAAAGGAGAAATTATCGATCTCTAGGTCGATACGGGATAGGTACTAGCTCTAAGTCGCGGAAATTTTCTTTTCGTGTTTCATTCTAACATGTTTTTCTTATGTTGTAGCTTTGTCTCCAGTATTTACTTATTACTTATCTCCAGATTAGATACATCCAAACAACTTTTCGCTAATCTCAGATACTTTTATCTTATTAATACAGTAAAGCTTCTTAATAAAATAAAAAAAAAACTCTCACCAAAAAAAAAAAAAAAATTCTAAAGTATGTCAGGCGAAGGTCTCTAAACATTATCTAAAGATGAATAGAGCATACAAAATAAGATCGAGTGTCGCCAAACATATTTTTGAACAGGTCACACTATTAGTTTAGATAATTTTAAGCTTTTAAGAGAGCTGTTCATTCAAGAAATTCCCTTTATACAGCTTCTTCGCCGGGAAAGTGATGCTCACAGTCTTCTGGCATCATTAAGGCATATTGCTTACCGCATTCCGGCAGCGAGAGTAAACTGTAAATGTCATGTTGATACCCCTATTGTCAACTCCTACTTCGTAATGTCATTCAGCGGAGGCGACCAGAACTCCTCTTCAAAGACAACTGAGATGCTGCGAAAGTTCAACTGGGAAGTTTTCAAGCATCCTTCGTAGAGCCTTATCTTGCTCCATATGTTCGGCTCCAAGCTGTACAAAGTTAATTCACCACCTGTTTTAAACAGCAGCTCAAAGAATTTTATGCTGCTGGTTTTGAGGGGCTTGTGAAACGATGGGACAAGTGCTCATTGTACAGGGAAATTATGTATTTGTACCTCATCCTGTGGTAGAAGTTATTTAAAATATTGTTTTATGTATCAGGTAACCAAAAAAGTTCTGTCGCTTTCCGATGGAGTTCGCAGGAAGTATCGAGATGATCGCGCATGAATTTGCATGCATTTGCATCAGACAGTTCACACACAAGGCTTGCTCCGCGAGAAGTTTCTCAGTGTTCGATTTAGTGTTTGGTATATAATAACGCCTGTGAATAATATCGTTCTTCGAATGTGTTTATTATACGAATTCAAACTCTGTACAAACGTTTCTGAGGCACGCGGTAAATTATACACTGCATTTGGGAACGATGCAGTACCGCACAAAGATGGTTCCATTTGGGAACGATGAAGAATCGCTGGACGACCTGTCACGATTTGGAAGGTTTTTTTGTGGCCATCAGCTGTTATTGTGCACCGTGAGCTTTTTCCACAAGGCCAAACGATTACGCCTGCAGTTTACACTCAGTGTTTTGAACGTGTGCAGGTTTCCTTGGGTCGCAAACGGCCAGCACTGGTGAACAGGAAAAAGATGCCGTTCTTGCAGAACAAATGCCAGGCCACGCAGTGGGAAAGTACCACCAATTCGATTACCGTTTTGGAATGGGTACTGCCGCCACATCCATCTTTAAATGATATTTCCTTGTTCTGTGGTCTGGACATCCAAATGCGAACGAGATAGTTCCGTGTTCATACACTGGAACAAATTAGAACGGGGATTACGTGCCCATCCAAGTCGTCCTTCTTTCGTTGCCGGACTCACTATTTTTTTATTTTTTTGCCTCTAACGACAGGATGTTTTACCAACCCTCTTATACATGAGCTTGTATCACGTTGCGAAAAGGTTATCGAATGTAATGGTGAATGCTTCGATAAGTAAAGTGCTTTTTGTTATGCTTTTACTGGTGTCCTGGTATTTTATTTGAAAAAGCGACAGAAATATTTTCGTTACCTGATATACGGGATGTTTCTAAATTATCTCCCATATTATACGTGTTTATTACTCAAAGACCATTACAGATTTTAACGTGATTTTTTTATTCACAAAGAAAAACACAAAAAGTTTCTTAGCATGCCTTAATAAATTTCTTAATTTTTTTAATGTGTCCCCCATTTATAGCGTGAAGGACGTCAAAGCGAAACTCGATTTCCTCCCGTGTTCGGGCTAGTATTTCGGGGTCATTTCAGCGATTGTTTCAATTATTCTGTTCTTGCGAGTTTCAGTGTCATCAACGTTGGTGTTGTAACTCCAGAGGGTTCGCATCGGGTGAGCGAGGGGGCCAAGGGATTGGCCCATCCCTTCCAATCCATCGTCCTGGAAAGTTCGTATCAAGGCACTATCTAACTTGCAGGTCCCAGTGAGGAGGTGCTCCATCTTGTTGGTAGACTATTTTGGGCTGCAGTTCTTCCACCTGTGGAATCAGGTAGTTCTCCAGCATATCTAAGTAGGTTGCAGCAGTAATGGTGTCTTCAGCGAAAAAGAAAGGTCCGATTACTCGATCATGCATTAAACCGCATCAAACATTAACCTTTGGGCTGTCGCGTATATGCTCCCTTAGAACGTGGGGGTTTTGTTAGCCCCAAATGCGGCAGTTGTGTCGGTTTACTGTTTCGGAAGTATGGAATGTTGCCTCATCAGAATACAAAATGTCCTCATGGAAGGTGGGATCATTGTCGATTTTTTGGAGCATGTCCTCAGCAAACTTCTTGCGCTTCGGCCGGTCATCTGGCTTCAGTTCATGCATCATCTGGATTTTGTAGGGTGTAAGACGAAGGCGGTGCTTCATTATTTTATGTACGGATGTCATGGCCATATCCAGTTGACGAGCCGCTTGGCGAAGTGATTTACGGGGACTACGATCGAACGCCTCCCTGACCTTTTCTACTCTCTGTGGTGTCGCTGAAGGTCTACTAGCACCCTTTTTGGGTAGCAGGTTGCCTGTGTTTAAAATTTTTCATGCCATAGCTTAATTGACTTATGATTTGGAGGATCCTTTTTAAACTTTGTTTTGAAAATTCTCTGAACTGTAATCATTGACTTAAATTCCGCAAGCCATAACACGCATTGAGCCTTTTCTTGAGCACTTGCCATTGTTTACTGCGTCTCGCGGAAAATGGAACAACGCGCCAACATTGGTACCACGCGCCAACCGCGTGTTTCATTATCAACTCACACGAGGCTAAGAAACTTTTTGAGTTTTTCTTTGTGAATAAAAAAAATCACGTTAAAATTTGTAATAGTTTTTGGGTAATAAACATGTAGAATACTGGAGATAATTTAGAAACGCCCTGTATTACTTATCACTAAAATATATCTCGAATTCCGCAAAAGGAACATTTATATTACAAAAACCGTGTGTGACAGGAAAATTCTGATAATATTTTTTGAATTCAGTAAAATTAATAACGTTAAAAACGGAATAAAAATTTTACATGCCAACAACTGCGTTTACCAGTGTCATAATTTTATTTTTATTAACTGAAAGTTTGGAATTTAATTATTGAAACTGGAATTATGACCGTTATAGTTGGCGCAACCTTAGCTAAACTTCCAATCCATTCCATTTTGTGTGTTTATGTGTGGGAAGAGGTGGGAGAGTGCATGCTTATGGATAATTGAATTCAAACAGATTTTATGTCGCATTTCAATATTACATTTACCTCGTTCAATAAGATGAGCATATAATAAAAGCTTGGAGAAGATAGGAAGAGTATTTCCTAGGCATTCGTTACAGAAATCGGTTTTTGTTTCGTATTCGTGGTTTTTAATGGGAATTGCGAAACGGAAGAGGAATGGAGAACCAGATAAAATATGACAACTTTTCCGAAAAAGAAATATTTTTTGGCCCTCTTTCCTTTTTCTCCTTGCCTTCTCGCAAAAAGAATTATAAAAAAAGAAGTAACGGAAAGAGTGAGTGCTGAATGTTTCCTCCAAAATCTAATTTCTGACAAGTTAAATCACCTAATTGATTGCGTATTATCCTGTTATTTATAGTCGCAATAAATCAGTTTATACGCAGGCTTCATTGCCTTGGCAGAAAACTTTTGAGGAAATCTGGAACAAGTAGGGAAAAAAATATAAGCTCTTTTTTTTCTTCCATCCCCCTTCCCAGTCCTCCCTCCAAATTGGAATTAGAAAACTACGATGAATTATCGTTTCATTTATTTCCTTCTATAAAATGCACCAGTTCCGATTTGGTTGAAAGATAAGAACTCTTTAGCTTTGCTTGCATTTCGTTGAGAATAAAGAAAAAGAGTTTAATTGTTTCACGTGTGTGTTCTATTATTGCGTTATGCTCTAAATTTATGATACATTGCGGATATGTTTTATGTCCTTCATAAGTAACTTTCAGCCATCTTTATTTCTTGTTTATACACATATCGGACATTGAATTAGAAACAAGCAAAATAGTTTGAGGTGGTCATATGATTCATGTGTATACTTATTTAAGAAGGAGTTGGGTGAGTCTAATCACAGAACTTGATCTGCATTGGGGGAAAAGAAAGAACGTAACTGACTTCGAAAAGGGGTCGCATTCTGTGTGTTCGTCCACGATTGAAACAACGAAGCAGCTCACTGAATTTTGAATAACCAAAGTATTCAGCCGTTGGAGAAATGATCTAAAAGGGCTCAAGACAAATCCTTGTACGGGCAAACGGGATATTCACTGTGCAACTATTCACAAATGGTTTTAACCAAAGTTGTTTCATCCTAGATCTGACCAGCAGTTGTATCGGATTCAAAAGGGCAACCGCATGCCTATACGAAAACCACTGATTTCTGAGAAGATCCCAGGAAAGTTCATCCACATTGTTGTCTGGAACATCTTGATTGGACAAGTGAAGACTGGATGTGGTCTGAAGAATTGCGATACATGTTATTCTGTACAGACGGTATGCAGAGGATTTGGCGGGATCCCATGAAGCACTGGATCCAGCTTGCCATATCAGGACAACACAAGGTTTTGGTGGTGGTGTAATTGTATGGAGCTTCTTTTGCTGATATGGAATTGGTCCGTTGTGTTTCACGTATGGAACCATTCCCCTAATATTCATTGAAAGTCCGTTGTGTTCCACGGATTACCTAGACACAACGTGCAATTCTGCTTTCTTATCCTGTATGTAATTGCTTCTTCACGCTTGGGTCTTCTAGTTTAGTAGTGGTTAGCAAACACGAAGAACACTTACGTCATTTAACCTGGTCGCCCCAGAGCTCAGTTCTCAACCTCACAGAGAATGAGGACATGTTGGAACGACATATACGACAGCAAGGTCCTCTTTCAACTAATCTGCGAGAAATAAAGGATTGTCGGGTGAAGGCTTGGTCATTGATTTATAAGGGCTTCAACACATTACGACCTCATTGCCAACCTCATACATCGTCTAATTCGGACTAAGCAACCATTAGAAGAAGCGAGTAGCAAACGACGAAATAATAGGAGAGTGTAGTCGATATTAGCTACCCTTTGCTTTTGATACCCACAATTAGTTCTTTTTTGCTCAAAGTTTTCCTAAGTCGCTTTAATAAATATCTCAGACGGTCTAGTTGGATGACCAAATTTCTAAGGATTTGATGGGGAACAGCAGAAGAGTTTTAGTGCTTCTTTTATCGATATTCGGTACTAAAAGCCCGGTTTTCTGTAGCAAATAAAATTTTGTAAACTTTTCAATAAGGAGCTTAGCTGTGACGCAGAAGTAATTTTAAAAGCGAAATTTTAACTAATGCGTCTAATAAACAAGACTATAACTCGTAAAACGATTTTCAAATAAGCTGAAAAAAAGAATATAAAAATTTGTTGTTTAATCTTACACTAATATTTTATATGCAGCAATGACGAAAACTGCATGTAAATTTAGGTATTCGATTGCAGCGTTCACACAAATATTTCCAAACGCGCAAAATGAGAAATGAAATGTTTTAAACTACTGCGTCTATGTTCTTTCCACTGCTAGAGCCAATTATCCCTTCTTAATCAAAATTACTATAAACGTCAGGAGAGAAAAATCATTGTTGCAAAGTATTGTCGGGAAAAATCTTGTAAGCATTCTAAGAGCTTTACCTGTGACACAGATGTAATTTTAAATTTGAATATTTTACTTTCAGTTGCAGTTGGTTTAAATAAACAGTGGAAATTCCTTTGATTCTATCCACACTCACATCAATTTTAAATATAGGCCTAACTTTAATTAACCATTTTTAACAATAGGTCTAACATTATTTAGTCATTTTTAACTATAGACCTAACATTATTTAGCCATTTTGACAATAGGCCTAACATTTAGCCATTTTTAACTATAGGCCTAACATTAATTAGCCAAATTTAACAATAGGACTAACAGCACTGAATTTTAAAACGAAATGAGCACGCGCATCGACAAACCGCATGTTGTTAAAATCAACAGTGATGGAATCAGAGACAACAGATTGCATCGAAACTGTTGTTAAATTCTCTGATGTGCTCCGTTGAGTCTCATCGGAATTCTGGGTTGGAGAGTATGATTTGCAACAACCCGAAGCGATGTTTTCTTCGTTGAATCAGATCACGTGATCCGTTTGCGAACAAAAAATGGTGGCGACATATTGATGCGAAGAACCAACCCACGGTGCAGATATCAAACCACTCTACGTAATAAATTACTTTTGCCTACTTTTTAGGTAATAAATCGAAATAGCAGACCACTGCTCATAAAATATCTTCCTTACTACCGATTAAAATTCTTCTCGTAAAAATTCAGAGCCGTATTGAGGAGAAAGGCCTACCCGGGCCATAGGGGAGCCGCCAGAGCTGTACAGAATACATTAAGGGGGCACAAAATAAAATTAGGGAGTACAATTTGCCCAGGGCCCAATTTGCTAAGCTATGGCACTGAACTAAGTCGTTGAATTGATATAATTCATCGCAAGGTCAGCCATATTTGTTTTGCTGATGACTGTTTAGGCATCAGTCGTGTTGTTAAATAGCTCTACCGTTGACTACAACACTCGTTGCATCAGTCAACGAAAGCGATGATTTTAACAACACGCGGTAAGATTCAAAACGGGCACGTGAGCTCATCAAAAGTTGAAATATCGCAGTTAAGTTCTTCCATTTTCACGTTTTCGTGCAAACGATGGCCGGCCGGACACATAAAGTACCGATTAAGCTTGTATTCTTATATATAGCTTTAGCTAAAGCTCGTAATAAGGGGTTATTGAAGTACTTTTTGGGGGTCATTTTCTCGGATGTATCATTTCGAAAATCGAAAAGAATGTCATATTCGTCTTGTGCTCGTGATTCCCGTTCGAATGACAGATTACACGCCTTATATTGTCTCAAAAAAAAAATTAATGGGGGGGGGGGGTCTCAATGGTCACGTGACTGTTAGACCGATTTTAATGACAAACTAATCAGGTGAGCTCAGGATGGGTAGGAAAGGTATCGAAGAGCGAAAGCAGAATTTGAAAAAGTTAAAGCATTCTCGAGTAATCGTCGGACATACAGACGGATAGGCAGACAGACACACAAATAGAGCGAACCCAATATATACTGAAAAGCAAAATTCATTTAATTCCTTCCAAATTTACGTCCGCTCACAAAGCAATTCCAATTTACCACGTAATACAAATTGCTTCATGGTGAGCATAGTATATCTCGTACAACCCGTACAGATGCAGTACAAGTGTAACAAGTAATTGAGGCAGACGATATAGTACGTAGGGCAGTACAGAAAAAATTGCAAACTGAAAATGCAATAGTACGTTTCATGTTTTTATTTTAAATTTCTTGAACGTTTATCTTAGCTCTGTACTCTAATGTTCACTTCTTGAGAATTTCTCGATATTACAAAATTATTGAATATTGACTAGCATCACTTCTCAGTCATTGTGATAAAATAAATTTTTGAATTGTTTGTTATTCATTCATTTGTTCTCACTCTGTTTTTTACATTACATAATTACTTAATATACCGTATGTACTCGAATAGATCCCAACGTCGAATTTAAACCGACGCCCCCCCTTTTTTTAGGTCATTTTCATGGAAAAAAAATATTTTCAAATTTAAACCGACCTCTATTTATTCAATGTTCTGATGATTGTTTAAATCCACATTATTTTTTTCTATGAATCAAATTAGAAATTGTCGTAGATATACGGAAAGCCACCCCTTCACGTCCAAAACGCCGTAATTCAAGGTACTCACGTCCAAGAGCCGCAACTTTTGATGTACGTTACAGCCGAATACACCCACGTGGATGCGGGATTTATCTCCCCCCTCCCGGTGCGGTTTTTATTTGGGCTAAAGCGACAGTCTGACTACTTCCTGGCATGAATTGGCCCCTTTAATTCGTTTTAAACTATGTCTGAATAGCACATACTAAGTATCGTTGCTGATCAAGTACATCGCATACCCCAATGGAGACGGCTTCTTCTAAATAAAGACAGTGCGACATGTCACAGTGGAGGAGTGTTTCAAGAACATGAGAGAGACTTTACTTTCACCAGATCCCAATCTAATTGTGCATTGGTGGGACGAAGATGAAAGAGCCAGCAGGCAGCTGGTTCGACAACCATCAAATATCACACAACTGGACAGAGCCATTCATCAGGCATGGTGTCAGGTTCCTCGCACCACCTTTCAACATGTCGTGGAGTCAATCCCTAGAAGAATCGCCGTAGTATTGAAGGCAAAAAGTGGCCCAACGAAGTACTGATGGAGTGGTCATTATAATCAAGATACATGACAAAAAAGAATTTATTTACAAAACTAAATACCATAAATTTAAAAAAATATTTTAAAAAATAAAATGTAATTTTTTTACACTTTCTTCATCACTTGAAGACTTCTTCATCTTCTTCCTCATGTTGTCTTCAGTGCCTACCATATTATTAGGAACGCAACGTTTTTGAATCTTTTAACTACAGATAAAAACAGATGGGCGTAACTGCATCGGCTGGCCTTCCCATGCGAATTTCGTCTTCAAGGTTCATCTTCCTCTCTTAAATTCGCGATACCAGAAAGAAACTGTGGCTTTATTAGGCACTCTGTTTTTAATCTGAGCCTTTAACAATAAATTCTTTGGAAATACCATTCCAAGCAATCTTGATCCATTCACCTAATTGTACAACAGATGTTTTTTACATTTTTCCTGTTGGTGTTAAGGGGTGCTTATCATCCAACAAACATTTTGTATATAGCCAACTCAGATTATCCTTAAAAGGCTTGTTTACAGAGACATCTAACCTAACCTAACCTAACCTAATCACTTTCTAACATCTAGGCATACAGAACAAGATCCCTGCGCTTTAATATCAATCACAAGCACAAATTACCAGGTCAATGCAACTACCAGGAAATGAAATTACAATAGTTACAGAAAACCAGATCAAACAACAAGTTTTGATGTACATGATATTAAACCAGGCTACACAAAAGACGTTGTCCTGTTATTCAGATACAGTAATTTTCATTGTTCTATTCATTATGTGCGCGAAGATCACTTGCACGATCTTAGTGTTTATTCATAGTTATTCTTCTGAATATTCATGCATTTGCCGCCAGATCAAGATGAATCACTTTCTAGCCGTTAGTTATTCAGATCTGATGAATTAGACAGTTACATTTTGTGTCAACAAAATGGCGCCCCTCAAAAAAAATTTATCCCGAGATCACTTTTTTTCTATCATTTTTCTGAAGAAGAAAAAACCTCGAGATGTATTCGGGTAAATACGGTATTTGTCGATTAAATGTACCATAATTAGTAGACAATAATTCGATTATTGTAAAGTTTTAATTTCATATTTAGTTTCATTTCATTTTCCTGGTAGTTTTGTCAGGCAACCTGAATGAACTTAACTGTTAAAAGGAAACAAACGCGTGGCCAGGCCCACGTCAATAATGCTTAAACGATAAGCAGACATTAAAAATTTTATTCATTCAAACCATTACTCGTCAATACGAACCGATTGAAATATCTTGGTATTCTTAACGGTCACTGTTATTAGAGCATGTGAAATTGGCTTGAAGGAGTCCACGAAAATGGATGAAAAATCGATTTATAGCCAATATTAAATTGATGATAATACAGGGTGATTATAAATGATTCATCGAGTTTTGAAGTCTTATAGCTTCCAAGCTATTAATAGCACAAAGGGGGCGCACATTGAACATTTGTAGCGTTATGACTAAACTGTGGACAGTTTCTGGTTCTTTTCATGTAATACTCATTATTTTGTGTGATACAGTCTTTTAAAACCCGATGAATCATTTATAATCATCCTGTATTATTGAAAATAGAATTTGAAAAGGTTAATCCGTTTTTAAGTTATCGTACAAACGGCGGGCGGACGGATAAACAAGCAGATCAAGCGTGCATTCTTTTAAGTCGCTTTTAACTAAGCTCTTAATAATGGCATTTGATTGCTTGTGGCATTAATCTCCCTCCACCGTCCACTTTCGAGATAAAGTATTTTTCACCTGCTAGAATTAACAATCGAAAGATCAGTTCTATAAACAAATAAAATCAGTTTCTAGTATGCAGGAGAAGGCGAGCGAGGGGGGGGGGCGGGCGAGGAAGTGTTTGAGCTCACCGTAAAACCTCACTTGTTTCTTGTTTTTTAAAGTAGTCCAAAGATAGTAGTAAGGCTTTTAAAATGGTAATATAGAGGACGGATGCGATACTGGCAGTTTGTTCGTTGCTTACAAAACGCTTCATTCGATTGATCACCAACGGTCTCGTCTGTTTGCTCCGAAAAACATGCCTGCCATTCCACTCATTCTCCCAAAGCAAAAGAAGGAGAAAAACGCAAGGTTTTTTTTAATGAAATGCCTTTGTTTTTATCAGACGACCCTGTTTACTTATTTTCCTATTTGGCTAATGAGCAACTAATGTTTTATAAATTAACTTTTTTCCATTATTTTCACTCCGAAATTCTCTTAATACGAGAGGCAGTCAAATGTGAGGAATTGCGAACGAAGACACCAGCCAGTGTCCCCGCCACTGGCTATACACTTCTCTCACTGCGCCATTAATCACCGGGTACCAGTGGCGTAAAAATCCGTCGACAAGAAACGAAGACAATCTTGCACTGCTACCTAGATTTCTGCGTTTGACCCAAAGTCCCGCCCCTTTTAAGCTGTGACAAATTTGTCACTGATATTTGAAAAATCCTAATGAAAATCCCATGGGGAGAGATCAAGACTGTAGGTGGATGTTCTAAGACGTACCAGGGTATCCAGGGTTCTTGGCGACGTGAGGTCGTGCGTTGTCGTGGAGCCGGAAGCCCGACCGTCTGTTCTTGATCCGCCATCGCAGGGTATGCAGAGTCGTCGTGTTGCTGTCGGAAATTAACGGTGTAGCCGTGGGGGGGGGGGGGGGGCGAACTCGTTCAGAAATGGGCCACGGTGATCGAAGAAAACGGTCAGAATGATTTTGCCTGCAATTGGCTGCGCGCGGAACTTCTAGGGCGGGGTGATGCGCTGTGCTTCATTTCCATCAAGAATTAACGAGTTTCCAGGGCATTATGGTGATTCCACAACTCGTCACCCGTTACGATACTGTATAGAAATCCATCACCCTCCTAATGATATGGTCGAGATGTTTTTGTGCTAGTCTCTCCTCGGCTGTGAGGCAGCGTGATGCTCATTGTGCACACAAGTTTATATTACGGCACTGCAATTGCTGATGCAGCACTGTGTGGACACTGCCATGCCTGATTTGCATCAGAAGAACGATCTCGTCTGTTGGTTTGAATAAGCTCATTCACTTTTGCCATATTCGCTGGAGTGATAACACTAGGCGCCTGGCCAAAGATTTTCGCCCAGAACGAAATCTTACAGATTATACATAACTTGTGACTCTTTCAGACAGTTCTTCCCATGACCAATACTCATTCGATGATGAATTTCGGCTACTGACTGGTTTTTTGCCGTCCCCTCCTTGTTCTTGCTTGGACGCTTCTACTTTGCATGAGCACCATCGTTTTTGATTAAGTCTACTAATTTAACATCCGGCGTTCGCTACTAACTTAAGCTCGCTGCGACAGTCTTCCGATCGTTTTCATTTGATTAACCCTCGTATATGTAGCAATTACTTTAAAATAAAAGAGGAGTATTATAAACTTTTTACTGGTACGTGAGTAATTGCACCGATCTAGAGTGGTTTTCTTTGTCCCTTAGATATTTAATGGCTACTTCTTCATAGGATTTTTTGTGCTGAATTCAACAATGAAAACTGCTTTTATCTATCACTTAAGATTTTTTGTAACAGTTAAGTAAATATTTTACAATAATTTTAACATGTACATTAAGATTAATGTACATAAAAGATCTTAGTTGAAGAATTCGTAGAATATTTTGCCCGTGGAAGGTCCATTTTGAGAGATCAACAGTAATCTGCTAACACACTTGAACTCCATTTGCCTTGCTATCGTTGTTCGATGCTTGAAATTTCCTGATGTAAGCGTTCACCGTATTCATCATTTATGGCGCCCAGGTTTTTAGGAAAGAAATCGAGTGGGTTGTTCAAAAATTCATGCGTTTACCTTTAGATGTTTGTAGTTGTAAATTCAATTTACTGAACGCAGCTTTAGATTCATGCGCCCGTTTGCATTTGTCAGCTGACACTTCTAGCTACTATCAGGAAAAGGTATCCGGATCGATCAACAAATAATTCTTTCTGTAATTTCTGAATCAATCAACACCGGTATTTTCGCAATGTTTTAGTTGATTACTGCCGAAAAGGAAGGAACGCTGTGCAGGCTTGTGAAAGGTTAGGTAAGGATTGGTGACGAGATCCTTAAAAAACGCCTATGTCAATATTGGTTTGCTCGTTTCCGTTCTGGTGGTTACAGATCTCGCTCTGAAGCTCTCAATCTGGTGGGACTGGAAGAGTGTGGTGTTTGTCGAGCTCTTACCAAGGAATTGAAAGAAACCGACAAATTGAACGAAGCGATAGCAATAAAGTGGTGAGAGTTGAAAAATCGGAAAGGAGTGGTCTTCCATTATGACAACGCGCGTTCACACCAAGTTTGAAGACTCGCGGAAAATTGTTGGATCTTGGTTGGGATGTGTTGCTTTGCCTACCAAATACACCAGCCCTTGCTCTTTCAGACTTATATTTGTTCAGGTCCTTGCAATTTTCCGCCTCTAGTGGAAAAACGTTCGCTTAAGATGACGCCATCGAAAGACACGTTGTTCAGTTCATCGCTAATACCGAAAGGTAATCTTTGAGGATGGGATCATGAAACTTCCCGCAAGATGGCAGAAGGCGTTCGAACCACCATATCGTTGATTAATGTGTATTATTTTGAATCAAATAAACGGTCCTAAAAGTCGCTGGAAAAAACGCAAGGACTAATAATTGAGAGTGAAGGAAGCGGATTTGCAGAGATATGTTGCAGCCTAAGTCTTCAGCATCTCGTCTTCTTGATCCGTACAGCTATCAAATTTTTTTGTTACATAGAAAGTTTTTCACTAAATTCTCGAAAAATATCTATACGAGTTTTTCTAAGTAATTCAAATTTCCTTCGAAAGTTTCGTCTTTCATTGATTTTCTAATGTGTAGTCCTACGAAGATTCTTTCTTTAATTTTTGAATCGCTACTTTTGGGGAATTTCTCCTGCAAATACTAGGTAACACAAAAGTTCTTGCCGTTTTTAATTCCAGAAAACAAAATGATGTACACAAAAAGTAGCGTATTGCTAGTCCCCAAAGTAATCCCCATTGGCATCTAGCAACTTCTGCCAACGTGTTTCCAGTTGATCAAAATCCTGGCTGTAAAACTTGCCGGTCTTGGACTCAAAGAAGTCCGTGAGTGTCTTTCGCAGGTCTCTATCATTGGTGTAGGATTTTCCACGAAGATGGTTGTCTAGAGAATGGAAAAGGTGATAATCCGTTGGAGATAACAAATGTGTTATATCCGTTGGTGATAAAGTTTCCCAGCCAACCCGCTCTATAGCTTCCCTGGCCATCCGCGCCACAGGTGGCCAGGCATTGTCATGAAAAAAGAGTACCCCTTTGCGATTCACCAATGCTGGCTCCTTCTGCTGCAGTGCCTGTTGCACGCGTTCCAAATGCTGGGAGTACAGGTCCCCATTGATGGTTTGGCCAGTTGATAGCAGCTCGTAGTGAACCATTTGGCGTCTAGTCCACCAGACACACTAGACTATGGGGTTCTTCAGAAATGGCAAATTCTCCCGACCTGAATTCTGGAACCAATGCCTTGCGGTGCGTCCACGCACACCATCATCCCCGAATGCAAGACACATTCGGCGACTTGATGCTGCTGCTGACAAGCCCACCTTGAAGTCATAAAGCAAACAACACCTAATCATCTCCTTCGATACCTCCGTTTGGCTTCACTTCTGCACGAGATGTGATTGATGTGATTGCCCAACAGCCCTGTATTTATACAGTCTAACCTTCCTGCTCCCCCCCCCTGACAGATTTTGGACCACACTGTACACTCATTTGCATATCTTTTATCATTTCCTTTTATGGCAATATAAAAACGGCAAGAACTTTTGTGGTTACCTAGAACAAAAAAACACGCCCTTTTCTGACCATGGCTTTCATAAAAAAATTTTCAGCAAACGCGCTACTATGTGGGAGATAATTTTTTTGGGATCAACTAAAGGAGTATATTCTTTACAGTTTTTTCACTAGATGTAAGAGATTTATGTGAAGGCGACGTATTCCTTTTGAAATGACTTTACGATAACTGCTGTCCCACTCGCACACAAAACAGCCTAAATGTGTCGACGCATAGATTTAAGAAGGTGCTGAAAGAGTTCAAGAGGTATTGCAAGGTTCATGCAGACATAAATGGCTCACGTAGTTCTCGAACATTTGACGAGGGTGGAGGCGTGGAGCGAATATTCCTTTCCAGCTCCTCCCAAAAATGTTCACTCGGATTGAGATCCAGCGACTGGACGGGCCACTGCATCAAAGAAAAGTCATCATCATGTTCCTCGAACCATTCCATGGTGGAACCCTTCTATTCTGATGCAGACTTTATGCACCGGCGCATTATCCTGCTGGAAGTACCCATGTACTTGCAGATAAACTGTCAACATGAATGGACGCACTTGATCGGGAACGCTCTGGCATTCAGTCGTGAATCCAGTGCTAAAAGTGTACACAACGTGTGGCAGGTAATCATTTCCTACACCATGGCATTCCCCCAACGGCTTGCACAATTGTTGGAAGACATGAAGGGTCCATGGATTCATGTTGCTTGCGCCATATTCTGTCTGCCATCAATATGATGCACCAGGAATTTCGACTCATCGGACGATGCGACCTTTTTCCGGTCGTCGATGGTCCTGTGTTGGAGTTGCTTTGCCCGCAAAAGGCGTGCTTATATCCAAAACAGCTCACTTGATGTGTAGCGGAGTGGAACAAACCATTTGTGCACACAAGGAAGATGTATCAAATAAAATGTCCCGACAGTGTATCTCCTTCAACTGTTTTTGATGATTTCGAAAATAGCAATTTGATAAAACACAAACGCAACGAAATCTGCATGCCACCTGCAGAACTAATTTTAACAAAAACTTAAAAAAAAAAATTCGTAAATCTACAGGATGTATCAGATCACCCGTGCCAAGCTTTTTTTCGGAAGTTTGACGTCCTAGAGCTTTGGGAAAAAATTTTATATGACTAAAGGCTGTATGAAGAATTTAATGGTAGCTATCCTATTTTCGGAACATGGCTTAAAATGGGCGCAGCCAGGTTTTCCCCAAAAATTTTAAAAGGGAATATGGGTCGAGTAGGGCGTCGTTAGATGGGTCTTTGAAAGAGAAATAACTTTTATAGGAAAGAAACAATCGGCTTCCTTAAGGAAATAAACAATAAAAACACTTTCAAGGCAGGTATAGATTTCCTCACATTAAATGCAGACCATTTTGTTGCTGGCATTTGGCAGCCTTGTATATGTCCTCCTTATTCGAACCTGCATATCTTTTCTGATTGTTGGCGGTTCTTGGTACACAATTTCTTTTAGCCGTCTCCAGAGGAAAAATCGACGGGATTGAGATCTGGAAACCGAGGGGTCCATGCTACGGATCAAATCCTAACAATCCACCGCAGGGAGAAGATGCTGTCGACGACTTGTCGCGCGATTAGCGAAAAATGCGCGAGGTGGCCATCTTGCTGAAACCATATGTCAATCGTCGTCGCTAACGACAGATCTTCAAGGCGTTCAGGAAATTCGACATAAACTATCCCGTTTAGGTTACCCTGGGGAATACGGGCCAATAATGTAGTCTCCGATAATGCCATACCGCGTATTCACACTTTATATATGTTGTCTTCTGCGTCTCGGAGCCAGTGAGGATATTTCTAGGCCCAGTAATGTGCATTATGGATGTTCACCTTCCCGTTGCTTTTAAACGTGGGCTTCGTCCATCCACAACACCGATAAATGAAAATTTTGTGGCTGATTTCTAAACCACTGACAAAAAACCAGTCTCTTCTGGTAGTCATATCCTCCAAGCACCTGGTGGAGATGAACTTGGAAGGGATAGAAGTCGTTGGTGTTGAGTGTCCACCGCACAGTCATATAGCTTATTCCTGAGTCACAAGAAAGCCGTTTCGCGGAGACGGTCGGACCCTGTCGAACGGCGGCTAGAACATCAGCAGTTCTCACCTCACCCACGTTTTATGATTACAGCATCCGTGTTGTGGTTGGGCTGCACCTGACCAGTGTTCCTCACACGGACTTCAAGCAGCTGAAAAACCATTTAGGAATGATGTGTACGACGATTAGGAGAACGTGCAGCATACAATCTCTCCTCAGCAGAGGGCGGGGGTGGAAGAGCCTGTATAAAAATATATACTCGTACTAAGCAAGTATTTAAAAAAACACTGTATTCCTAATTTGTGACCACCCAAGGTTTCACTATATTTTGTTTAACAGAGTGAGATTAAAAAAGAAAGGAATGTTAGGTGCAATATTGTTTCTGTCTCATTGTTGTTTCTTGTAATATTTATATAGCCTATTTTGTATTTTTAACAGTTATTAATAAAACATAAAGTGTTTAAACAGGTTTCAAAGTTTAGAAATCCAGTGCAGTATAAAAGCAAGCAACGATAATAAAAGAAAAGAAACTAAATCCCGAGAAGTATCCAAATAGAGAAGGGGTAAGGCAGGCATCTTTAATAATGGACTCGAGCTCAACCTTTTATGGGTTTTGATGAAATGACGATTGGTGCGCATTATTTGACTAAACATTTAGAAAGGAGCAGAGGCGGAGAAAGTCGAAATGGGGGTCGCTTTTGTTCTTAGGCATGCGCAGAAACCGGTGCTCGTTTTCTCGCTGCCTTCTCTCTTATGACGGTAAGTGGGACTCATTACGCATCGGGATCCGTGTTTATCCCCGTGGAATTGTAGGCCCGTCAGTTTTCATAAATCTGCTACTGAGTTTATGGAGAGACATAAAGGTCTTCATAAACCTGTCATTGTTGCTGTCGATGCGCTTAATAAACTACCAATAACGGAGCCCATAAAAGGCGGGGTCCGCCCTGGCGGGATGAATCCATTTTGCCGTTGGCGGAGGGTGGCCACCGAAATCTCTTCTCCTTAAGAGGCCGTGTATATATATATAAAAAAAAGGACTCGCTCACTTTTCCGTGCTCCCTGTTTCTCACTCTACGTCCCCTCTTTTTTTATTCTCCACTCAAGGACAGGATACTGTTCTTGGGTTACACAATATATAGAGGGTGGATATAGAGATGAAGTATGCAGGAGAATCTCGAGTCGTGGCGTAAAGCGCGATATAAACGTCATTGTAGCAGCTCCTGTGTGAAGTTAAGCTCTTGGTTTACATTCTCGTTTAGTAGCCGGTTAATCATTTTCCTGGGCTTGACTCTAGGCGCTTTGCAATTTTATTTGTTTTTTCTTTGCACTGTAATGAGCTTTGTGCGTTTGGTTGGATTCCTTTTATTTCTTTGCTCACTGGTTTTTTATATCAGAATAAAACAGGGGAAGATTTTTCTTTGCGGTAACTTTCGATTTTTTTTAAAAATGATAATTCAGTGCAGAAGCTGAAATTAATTTTAAAAAATTACGTTTTAATTAGAATACAATCTTCAACGAGTCTTATAAACAGGTTGCTTAGTTTAGCGTCTTTAAAGGCGAGGGATATTTGAATCCTTGTTGTAACAGGAATGCCGATATGAAAAGTTAAGCTGAAACAACACACTGGCCCAAATTACAGCGTTTTGGCATAGAGTCAATTGAAGCACATGTAAGTCAATGTATTATTACCAAATTTTCTTAACTATCGCAGATTTATTGAAATAAAGCCTTGCTGTCGGATTTATCGTTTCAACATGTCCCTCATACTCTCTAAACAATCATTAGACTGTGCAGGATAAAATTGCAACAATGCAGGATAGGATTAGTCGGCAACAATACTCAGGTAGTCCGCGGAAGGCGCCCATCTTTTTATGAATATTAGAGGATCGGTTCCATACTAGCAGCTCTACATCATTTCATCACCACCCGAACCTTGAGTTTTCTTGATAAGGCATGCTGAATCCATTGCTTCATGGGGCTTCCGCCGAACTCTGGACAAAAAATATGTAACTGATCTTTGGAGAACTCGGGGGCATGCGACTGTCAGTTTAGATCTGCTTCAGTCCTTGGCGCATGGTACTGCCAAATATGGATCGCGAACGACCTTGGTTAAAAGCATTTTCAATTCTTGCACAGTGGATGTCCTGTTTCTCCGTACAAGGTCTCATGATTGTCTTCGAACAATCACAGTTACTCCTTATAAACAAGACTGCGGGTCATCTTTCCAACGATTGATTCCTTTGGATATTACATCTTTTGAAAATCCAGACCACTGCTTCGTTGTTTCAGTCGTGGCTCCAGCTAGATGAGCACAACAATGAGTCCCTTTTCGAAGTTATTTGCTCCTTCTAAAATAAATAGAAGCTTGAGTCACTTGACCTCTAACTTATTTGATATGTAGCTGTATTTGGTGTTTCTGTTCAACTGCGTACTTTAAGACTTTCGCGGAGCATTCAATAGGCGCAGCCGTTATAGCCACGCAGGTAGGAAAGCACTCACTCTCATTTCAGCAGACTGAGCAGAGAGACGCTTAAACTTCTGATATGCTCGATTTTTTACGGAGGAAACTGCGTGGTATTCAGTGTGCCCATATCAATCTTGTTTGCATGCATCTGGTTGATAATGGAAGGTTTGGTTTGTTTGGTATTAACGTCCTTTTCAACTGCCATGGTCATTTCAGGACGGCGTTATAGGAGCCGCAAATTTTGCCTCGCAAGGGTTCTTTAACGTGCAGCCGGCAAACGACTACACGGGACCAACGGCTTTACTTCCCTTCCGAAGGAAGTGCGTGATCTCAGGATTTTCCCCCTGAAAAAATCCTCGTCGTCCTCGCGATAATGGAAGAGAGGCGTAATCCGGTTTATAGTTGCAGAAGGGAATTTTACCACTGCCGTTCATCGGCGAACGGTACTGGTGTACGGTCCTCCTTACAGCCTTAAGGAATGGGTAAAGAAATTTCGGGAAGGAAAAACACCAATTCAAGACGCAAAATGGTCTGGACGTCCACAGCTTCAGCTACTCCAAGGAAGCTGAAAAGGATTGAAGAACTTGTGCTAGCAAGCAGTCGGATAATGATACGTCGAATTGCAGCTGCGGTATAATTGACTAGGGGTGCTGTACAAGCAATTGTGCACAAACACCTGAATTTCAGAAAAATACGTCACAGTAGGTACCGCATACAGTCAGACCAAACTCCGCATGGGATTGCCATCTGACTGGATACGCATCGCAAAGAAATGGGTCTCTGAATGCTCCCATAAGTGTCTGCATAATGTGAGCAAGTACTGTCCGCATCCGATAAGTTAAACCTCGACCTTGAAAGGCTAGGATTATTATATTGCTAAAATGGGAGGCAAAAGGATGAATAAAATCTGGTGTAGTGCAGGGAAGTTCTACACTATTTAAAGAGATTTGAAAGACAAGCTACTCCAAAACAAACAAAAGTTTGTATCACGGTTAAAGCTCAGCAATACACTATGAGCACGCAGTGGAAGGAAAATTTGAGTGATAGGGGTCGGACAAATAAATAACAAAGAATATAAGTTTATTTATAACAGAAATCACTATCGTGAGGAATAAGGTAATAAATCAAACATAAGATGCCTCTGGTATCAATAAAATAAATTCCAAATGATTAATTGATAAGCTCTGCTCTAAGCTACAATTATAGAAATACGGAAATGAGGCAAGTTTCAATACTTCAATTCACATAAAGCATAAATATGAAAATAGTCAATAAATAATTAACTACTGACTAAACGGACTAAAGAATACAATTACCAAAAATTTAAAGGGCTGACGTAATGATTTGCCACAAAGACTATAACTAAATAATGCTAACATTTGCTGTTATCCTTCAGCCAAAATTACATCATTTATATCAGAACTATAGCCCAATCATAGCTTAACAATAAAACTTAAGCTATTTACCAATCGGGTAACTAAAATTTCTAAACCCGACAAAGATACAAGATAACGAGGAATCCACACTAACTATAAAAAAACAATCACGTTACTTGAGTTAAAAAATATATCAGTGTACAAATCCAAGCAGTCACATTATTCGGGAAATGAATCCGTGAAAAATAAATGACTAAATAACAAACATATTTTATGTTGGAAAGTCACAATGTCCAATGAATAAGTTCTTTAGATAAATTTTTAAAAACAATACAATGCACAATTACTGTCCAGACGTAATATGTTCAATTTTCACACGGTAGTTTATCATAACCTTGGCTCGACAAAGTCGGTCACTACAAATAATATAATTACTTCACAAATTAATGGGTTATTTTAAGAAATGAACTACCTTACACACAATGCTAAATTTTCATAATATAAAATCTGTAGGTAACAGGTATCTCACACAAAAACGGTGCGCACTAATAGGCGTATTTTCAGAATACAAAACCACACATAAATTAAGTCGCAGTCTAGGGAAGACGGAGAACACCGGCACAATTTTAGCACTAATAAAACACATAACCAACTAGGCCAAGACGAAGCCCACGTCGTCACGCAAAAAGGCTAACAAACCGAACGGCCAGAGCCCTCGCACTTTAGATGCGTATGACACATTCTTGTGCTCCAATTCCCAGAACGACGCTTTAAAAAGCCGAGCATTACCACCTATAATAAAACGAGCACTTACTAAATTGATGCAGTGTTCCAGGATGTTGTGAAGCCAGACTGTAGGGAGTTTCGCTGAGGCGGACGTTAATGGCGGCACTCGCAAACGATATCTTGCTCTCTCCGTCGGGAGACGCGCCTCCAACGATGCTTCACTGCGTAGCTCACATGAATCCTCCGTCGTCGTACGGGAATTCGCCTCACTCGTAGCCGTCGTCGAAATCTCAGGACTCGCCTCCGAGTTTTCAGTTACCATCAGACATTCTCTGATCCGGCCAGGCTTTCTACGGTGAGGAAGCTTTCCTTTTTCCCATCGTCTTAATCGTGGCTCCACTCCTCTGTCTCTCTCCTCAGTTGCACTAATTGTCCTCTCATTTGAATCCAATGATGACTCCTCATTGGTCCGAGCGTGTTGACGTTTAGTTCTACGCTTGTGACGAGTGTGCCGTCGCTCCACTTTCCTTCCCGAATTGTAAAAGATTCGAGAGTGAAAGTGAGCGTTTGTGACATCGGAATTCACGATAGAATTTGAATTCCGTGACAGTTTGTGTCTATTGTGTCAAAGTTGCAGGCCTAAAAATGTTCATGTTATTGGAACAAGTTGACTCTATCAAAACTATGAAAATAAGCCTCATATCATAGCCCAGTTTCCTCCGTACTTCTCATTAGGCATCACGTAGTCAGTCAGGCATGAATCATTCTTTGGGTATCCGCTAAACACAGACTTGGCCATCTGATTTCCAGAGTGTGTACCGGAGTTCGTTGCTCCTTTAGACATGTTTGCGTTGATTACCTTACACGTTATAATATATATATTAGGACACTTAACATTGTTTTGGAGGAGTGTCCGAAAACCTTTGACCAAAGGAGTGTAAGAAATTTGTTTCGTTTAATTTGCGCATCCTTATGTTTTCTCTTAAGAACACTGATTTGGACAGGAAATCGGGTTTCTTGAGGATGACGGATTCATAACATTTTAACATCCTGTTCTGAATAAACTTTGATGCGGCTGACGTCCCTACACTCTGTTTAAATGTTTTGATTTATTCTTGTCTCTTTTAGTATGTTTGTGTGTGTATGACATGCTCTCATATGGCCGTGAATATGTTGTGTATGGAAGCTCAAATCCCCTTGCCTAATCAGCATAAGCGAAGATGGTTTAGCGCTGTCGCCAAGGCTTAAAGAAAACAGTTGCATCGCCAATTAAAATAGGCTTAGCTTGCGCGCGGACAGATCGCAGTCATTGCCGTAACAACCGTGTTTATTGGCGCCATAACTCGTGTAACTGAGCCGGTGCGGTAAACCAGACCCGTCATTGGTCGGACGTGGGCACCTTCACGGGCGAGCGCCGCCGAAAAATTACATCCAAATTATGGACGTTAATTCGTCACTCCTTATCAGGACGAATTTGTTTCTCGCGCCGTGCTTTTTCCTGTCGCTTCCTAAAAGGGCCAGTCGGAGAAAAGAGGGTTAAAACACCGGCTCGCCTTTGTTGAACGAGGGTGTTTGTTCACCGAGCTTGTGTTGAACGCTGGCGAACAAAGGTAATCGGTGGGAACAAAAGGCGGGCGGGTGAGAGCGTCGCCGCGATGACAGTCGGGTGTCGTCACCGCGGCCTTGTTGGATAGGCACCACTCGGAAGGCGTAACGAGCGCTGTCACTCGTTGTCTGCGATGGGAAATGCGTGCTTAGAGTCGCTGTACTGGGAGATTGGCGTAATTATCGTTTGATTTGCTGTTTTGCGTGGTAGGAGGAGGAAATTTAAAGTGAGGAGGGAGCTGTGCAACGACGACGCGATCTGTTTGATGGCATATTTGGGGGAAGTAATTTTACGTGATACGATTAGACGGTTCCTGCGGGTTTACAGTAAACATTAAAAATTATACTGTGAAGAAAAAAATTTCTTAATGAATATCGACACAAATTTTAATCGTTTGACGAATAATTCCTTTATACAGTGGATATAAAACAATAAATCTGTTCCCAAAAAGGAGCAAACCTCATAAAAGTTTAATAAAAGCGAACTACATACACTGGCCAATGCATTAAAAAAAACTGTTTAATATTGTACTAGACCCTATTTGGCCCGACCTAAGATTATATGCGGGTTGGCATAGTCAATAAAGTACTGAAGCACTGGTGAACTAGTGGAAAACTAGGCGTTCAACAGATATTTCTTTAGTTCTCGCAAATTTCTTGGAAGAGGGCCTTGCTCTCCAATATATCGTTCTAACATCTCCCAAACTAATTCTATGGGATTTAAGATCTAGAACCACTGCTGAACCATTGGTCGTCCATGAAGAATAAAAATGCATCATTGCAGGACTTGGTGGCAACAATAGTCAGGTAGTCCGTGAAATGTGTATGACCTCCCTTGAATATCATATCAGGGAACCAGTTCCATATCACAAGAAGAAACTCCATACCATGACAACACCTTCAGAAATATGAATTGTCTTGATAAGGCACGCTGGATACATTGCTTCATAAAGCTCCCGCCAACCTATGTATACCATCAGATAATACAACGTGTATCATGATTCGTCAGACAACAACTTTCTTCCAGTCTTCACGTACCAAATCACGACGTTCCGGAAAACACTGTAGACGAATTTTATCAGTCTCTGTAGAAATCACGGGGTCTTCGTATGGCATGCAAATGCCGATTAGATCGGCTTTAATTCCCGGCTCTGCCAGAAATGGGTCGGAATAGCTTTGGTTAAAATCGTTTGTCATTTGTTGCAGAATGGATGTCCTGTTTTAAACGTAGGCGGTCTCGCTCATGATTGATTGTGTTTGAACCACAATTATCCCTATTTTAGAGGAAAACTGTGCTCATTTTTTCCAACGGTTTAATAATCTGGATACCGCATATTTCGAGAATCCAATCATTTGCTTCATTGTTTCAATCGTGGCTCCAACTAGACGAGCACAATCAGCCCCTTTTCGGAGTCAGTTAGGCCCTTTTTTTTCCCCATTCTTTAATTAGACTCAACCGACTCCTTATTTAGTTGTAGATGATACGTGCATACGTAATCACATGAACTCAAACTGTTTTGCATAATAACTGATTAAAACGTTTGCATTATGTTTTACATATGCTACTAGTTCATCGACCTGCGTATATTGCTATGCGTATACATGATTAGCAAGAAATAAGTTTCCCACTTCAGAGAGCTCTGGAGTGCGTTCTACTGTTCCAAATGAGACAAAATTTGTACTACAGATAATTCAAAAAAAACTTTGTCTTACATTCTTGGTCATGAGATATTTCTCATTAATATGCCCTGCCATAACCATGAATATCAATTTTTTATCAATAATTATTATTTTTTCGAAATCTGAGGTAGACAGTGACCTTCCTCATGCTTGTCATTTATTAAATAAAAAATAGTACAAAAATCCACCGATAGGTGGCGCTAGAGCGCACATGTAAATATGGAATTCGTTTCCACATATAAATACAGTGGCGGAAAGAAGTTGGAGACTACCTCAGTTCAGAAAATAAGCAAATTAGATTGAAAAATGTTTGATAAATTACAGTGATACACATGTTTTTTGTCATATTCAACTTCATCTATTTCCAAAAAAAATAATAATAATTGAAAATTGTATCGAACGATACAGTCTGCTATAGGATGGTCGGGGGAAAAGTTTGAGACCAGGATGGAAAAGTCCATGCAAATGTATACCAACTGCTTTAATGAAAGTCATATTACGTACGTAGACAATAGTGCATTTGTCTACAGTGGTTTCTGGCAAACAACTAACAGATCATCAACAGGGTCAAATTGATGCATATCGAAATGGTGGAAAGTCAAAATGTGTAATTGCTGCTCTTATTGGTAAGTCCACAATTATTTTGCTAACCCACAAATGTAAGGAAAAAACAGCGATCAGGATGGCCGAATAAGCTCATACAAGAGCTGACAGACAGATTTTTCGATTGACCAGTCCTACAGGTGCCTCATCCAGTTCAATTACAAAATCACTGCAGCTGCCAGTTGACCTTAGAACAGTCCGAAATGTGTTGTCAGCATCAGAGCATCATGCATACATAAAGATGAAGTCCAAACCAAAGTTGCCTTCCCAGCATAAAGAAGCCGGGCTGAACTTTGCAAAGCGATACATCAGTGATAGTCAACTTTGGAGCCATGTCACCTTTTAGTGACGAAAAATAAGTTTATTTTAGACGGCCCAGACGATGTTCAGTACTACTGGCATAATTTGCGTCAAGAACCAGCATATCTTTCATGGCGTGTGCAGGGCGGAGGATCGGTTATGACATAGGCTGATTTCAATACACAAAGCAGCATCAACTTTGGAGTGGTTAAAATCACACAATATCACATCAATGAATTAGTCAGCCTGCAGCCCCGACCTTAACCCGATTGAAAATTTATGGGGTTATCTGGTTCCAGTGGTTTAAACTCATGGAAAACGGTATAACAGCGTCTCCGATCTGAAAAAAAAATGTACAGACCGCGTGTGATCAAATAACTCCATAAAAAATTCAAGCTTTTGTGAAATCCATGCCGAAGAGGCTTATTGCTGTTACTGAAGTGATAGGACGTCCAACAAAATACGTGATCCATAAACTTTTAATGATTCTTACGGAAAATCCATCCTGGTTTCAAAATTGTTTCCGACCTTCATACAGCAAAATGCATCGCTTATTTTATTTTGAAATTATTTTTAGTTTTTTTTTTTTGGAAATAATCAAGTTGAATATAACAATAAATTTTATGTATCACTATAATTCATCAAAAATTTTGTAATTCAGTTTGCGTGGTTGTTTTTTTTTTTGAAATGTGGTGGTCTCAAACTTTTTTCCACTACTTCCTTTAATATGTATCACTAAAATGCTCAATATAATCCCTTTTATTTTGAACAATGTTCTCTAATCGCAAAAACATATTTTCCACAGCTGAACTTACTGAGTCTGGGGAATATCCAGAACATGCCGCGATGTTATCGTTCAGACACTACACGGATGCGGATCTTCTAAGAATAATGCCAATGGGCGTGCAGTATAACGCGAATAGTGTTTCACTTGTTCAATATATACAAATAAGTACCATTCGTGTTACAGCACCATCTATTGGTGAATTTGGGCACATACATTTTTTATTTAATAGATGTCAAGCGCATGATTTGATTTATCTGTAGTACTGTCACGATCAAACCTGATCAGTGAAGGTAGACAATTGACACGGGACACAGTTGTAATAGTACGAAAAATAAAATACGGTTTAATCAAACATAATTGTGCTATACACTAATAAAGCTAGCGTAAAGCGTAGCTGATCGGAGAAAGGGATAGAACCCTTCTGGGTTACAGCCTGGACCCGAAGGGCTGGTACAAAATAATAAATTATATAAACGTGGATAAAGAACGCTTTAACCAATAACCTAGTTCGGTAACATAAGTTAACTCCCTTTTTCCCAATTTACAGAGATAACTAAGCTCTCTAGCAAGGAGATGGAGAAAATATCCTCCGTACAGATTTAAATCAAAGAGGAATAATTAAGACCCTCGAGAAAGCCGACAAGCCAATTGTAAGCCGGCTTACCGCTTTCGCACAAAAATAAAAGATAAAGCCCACACGGGCCCTTGCGTAGACCAGGGTGACGTAATGGAAGGCCTGCTCCTTTCATCAGACTGATTCACATACGGTATCTTGGAATCTTGCCACCGTAATAACAGAAAACGGCGACGACACAGCGTTTAGTAACAGGTTGACTTATAACCTGGTAATTATTGGCTAGGTATTGCAATGATATACTGCTCCCAAATCTTCATAGATAAAGGCAGATAAACCCCACGGCATTACATGTAGTAAAACGACCTGCTCAACAAACGCACTATCACGGCCAGTATCATTCGCATGTACGCGACATAGGCTCCTCTGGACAGTTACGACGGTCAAAAACCTTAAACCCAACGCAGCCAAAACCGAAGCGCAAGATAAGCTACTTAAGCTAAGCTGGTATAAAACGGTACGCCGAGCACGTAAGAATGAATAAGAAAGATACTCACAATTTGGACCTACGACGCACACTTGCTCGCTCGCTCGTTCTACCTGCACTTCTTTAGCAGGAGAAACGCTCGTGGAAGAATGGCTACCTTCTGAACCAGTAGAATATGGCTGGCTGCCGTCCACCTTCGCTCTCACGACGGCAATGGACGCTACGGGGTCCTCAGCATTCGAACGCGACGCTGAATTCAAATGCGCCCGCTCCTGTCTATGCACCTCGTGTTGCGAGCACGCCTTGGCACTTTTCAAACGCTTAGAAGCTCGTCCTCGACGCCTATTTCGCTCACGCTTCGCTCCCCTCACAAACTCAACTTCGGGCTTTAAATTTGGCGGGCCATTTGTGGACGAGGTGCCTTGTTCGCCTGCGTCCTTCCCGCTCGAACTCTCGGAGGCTACTGACCTAGAAAACACCTCAGACTTCCGCCAGGTCACTTCCTTTTTCCTTTCCTTTCTCTTCCTCTTCCTCTTGCTCTTCCTTGTCTCCTGCCTCGCAATCGTGCCAATGGATGGCGCCACCAGCAAATCTTGTAATTGCTGTTCTCCAGCCTGCTCGCGATCACCGCTCTGAGGCTCAAAACGTGACAAGTACAAATTTTGTCTCACTTGGAATAGTAGAACACACTCCAGAGCTCTCTGAAGTGGGAAACTTATTTCTCGCTAATCCTGTATGTATTGGGTTGTTTCATAATTATTGTCCGATTCGTCTCAAAAGATCAGTAACAGACGAAGGTATCCATTTTATTTAGAAAAATCCTGACGACATCAATCACAGCATCCTGCCTAGTGAACGTTTGTCCCTCAAGAAGTGGGTCAAATGTTGAAACATTTGAAAGTTTGTTAGGGTCAGATCTAATGAATATGCATGGTGAGAAAGGAACTATATGCTTGGTCAAGGCGTAGCATGCTTCAATTAATACCTGTAGTCTTGCTCCATGATAAAGTATAGGAACCAACCGATTGACAAATGGGAACCAACCAAGCGATGGCTGTTTGTTGCTTCATTTCTGTTGGCATTCATTCAGCTGACGGCAGTACACGTCGTTATGACCGTTTGACTGCGCGGCAAAAAGTCATAATACACCAGTCATGACAGTTCACCAACAGAGATGGCACCTTCTGTGGATGCAAGACGAGTTTTGTAGACATTTGTTTCCGTGGTTTTTCTTTATTGATCCACTGCGCTTTTCGCAGACCATTGTCACAAACCATCCCTTTTTTAACCAACCAGAAAGAGCGCTAGCCTTAAGTTTTGGAGAGCAGTGCATGTTTCTAGACGCTGTATCTGCTACTGTTCGGTGAGTTTCTTATTGCTGCAATCTTACTTGTTAACATTTTGGAAAACTGTGCAAATATTGTGGGAACAATTTGGAATTGGACCAGAGTATACCAAAATCAAATGCTTCTTGCACATTATGTACAGGAATGATTTGAGGATACAAGGGTTGAAGAAATGGGCTGGCCTGCACATTGAACATTTATCAGATGAATTGGAGCGACGATTCTGGGCGAGGCCACTTGGCCCAAGGTTTATGACTGAACTCATCTTCGGGAAGAAGGGAAGAAGATTCCTGAAGCTATGTACGAAAATCTGGTGGAAAGTCTTCCTCGTAGACTAGAGGGCATAATAAAAGCAAAGGAGCAGGTTCAACACCATTATAATTTTCCATAGTGTAAGTCTGACTGTGGAATTAGGTATGCAAATTTTCGTTATCGTCATTCAAGTTTTGTGAGCAACTTTATCTATTGGAGTTCTCGAAAGTTTGTTTAGTGTTTTTAATACTGTGATAAAAAGTTTTGTTCGTTTGATATGATTTCCGTCTACTCTGAATACGCTTTTAAGCATTTTATCAATTCGAATAAGTGACGCATATTAAAAATTCACTGCAATTTAAACGATATAAAATATTTTGTGATGAAGGATAATTGAACGTGAAATGTTTATATTTTTCCAAAAACTTCTTTGAACTTCAGAGGGCCGTGCCATTTTGTGGTGCTTGTTAAAAATATGCGTATAAGTAATTTTAATGTTTTTTTAAACGACCAACCAACCATCCGTTGACCTGGAAATTGTATTAATTCCAAATTGGAACGTTTATTGTCGAGGTCCTCCAAAGCATGTTTTCGTCGCCTTTAATTAAACCGTTGTGCATTAATGTTTTTCATTAAATATTACTATTCACTTATGATTCGGCCGGCCAAACGATTATTGCTATTGACAGCTTAATGGTGATCGTTAATTGTGGCATTGCATTTTAACTGTCGCTTTGCTTTTAAATACGTTTATTATCGTTTAGGCGGCACTGCAATAAATGCGAAAGCGATGTAGACTACTGAATATGTAATGAGGTAAATGCCGTTCGGATGATGTTCCTCGTATATATTCCACCGAGTTTTAAATTGAAGAAGGGAGGGTCGGATTGATTTCAAAATGCAAATTCATAGCTCTTGAAACATTGTCCTTTCGTTGTTGTCGTCGTCGTCGGCGTTGCCGATTGCCAGCTTAACCAGCCGATGTTTCCAGCCGACGATGTGCTGGCTGATTGTTCTTCATAGGAAATTGTTGCATTTAGTTTTGCAAAAATAACCGAACATTTAGAATAGCTGAATGGAAGACTTTCCAATATTTCCTCAAAAACAAAATAAAGAAATTCCGTTGAGGCATAAATAATATTAATTCTAAAAGAACCAGAATAAAAATCAGAAACTTAAAAGAGTGAACAAATTTTCACTACTAATCAAAACAAACTAATTTGAAAAATTTTTGTGAAATAGTGGTTTCCTATATTCTTTTGTTGTTATACTTTTGTCCACGCTTTTGGCTGTCTTATATTTGTATTATTGCTATTTAATCTCAGCGGAGGTTCTTCTTGTTTTTGTGCATCTACTCTGACTTTCCTCGAGGATTATCTTACTGGAATTAATACCGACTTAACATTAAGATTACACTCAAGATTCTATATGAATTCGTCTTGTATGGAAAAAAAGCTGAATTTCTTCTCCAGCTTGGTTGGAAATCATCTCGAAATAAGTTACTTTCGAAGATGACGACTTTCATCAGGATTCTGTCTGAATGGATCTTCTTCGGAGAATAGTCGAGTTTTACCAGGACTTTACATCTTTTTTCACCTTGATTTCTTGTATTCTTGAAGCTGGCCGTACAAGATTTTTTTTTTGCGTTTTTGATAATTTATCGAGGCCATTTATTTTTAATCTATGTAAAATTTAAAATTCCGTAATTGAAATGCAAATATATATCAGCCAAAACTGTTGACACTAATATAACAACAGAAGAAGATAATAAACCCCTATTTCAAGAAAATAATTTAATATTATTAATTATAGAGACTGATGAGCCGACTACCTGTTTTCAAAACCACGGACAGGCAGTGAGGCATTGAATCGACAAGTTACTGATAGATAGTCTGAGTTATTTGGTACCAGGCGCTTATTAACTGGTCCTCCAGTTCCCATACGTTGCGAGGTCGTATCCGTCTAACTGTGCATTCGGGTGTCGCAGTTTCTATTGGAAATCAGCGTATCCGCGTGACATGGTGATGGGCCAGAAAACGTGACTCGCTGGACCAGGCAACTATCTTCCAGTCCTCTGTAGTCCAACTGCTTTCCTCCCTAGCCCTGTGTAGCGCAGTTGGCGATGGTGTGGCGTAACCACAAGGACTCACTTGGGGGGACGGCTAAGCAAGTCCTACACAGAAGCTATGCTGAACTGTGCTCTGAGACACATTGTCTGGGTCACCACTGTTATAGCTGCTGGTGATTTGGGCAACTGTAGTCCTTCGTTCACAGCAAACAATGCGTACTAGTCTTCACTCTCCTTTGGAATCAATGCACCGTGGACGCTAAACGGCAAGACGGCGACTCGTCGTTTCTCCATCCGTACACTACTTCTGATAAGTATTCACAATGGCTGCACGAGAACAACCCACAAAATGCGCCATTTCCGAGATCGACATTCTGAGATGCTTGGCCATGACGATTTGTCCTTTGTCGAAGTCTGATAAATTTGCTGCTTTTCCAAATGCTGCAGCCGAACACTCTACATTCAGAAAATCAGGTCATGTAGACAGTTTATATACGACAGTATGAGCCGAGTTTGTGCAGTACATCTGTCGCAGGGCGAGCTGATAACTCTCAGTTGGAGGTGGTCATAATGTAATGGCTCATCTGTGTATATATATGGAAGAAAATATGTTATATGGACATGGGTCCGGAAACGCTTTATTTTCATGTTAGAACTCTTTCTACAATTCTACATTAATCATGGGAAACACGCAGGAACAGAACTACCAGCATACCGCATGAAACTCTTTCTTACATGAAAAGTTCAAAATGCCCTCCGTTAGCATGGATACATGCATCAACTTGCCGTCGCATTGATGGGCTAATGTATCCCTGGAGAATTGCGTATTTGACCTTCTTTATAGGAGGTGTTGGTTGTTGTGGTAAGACAATACTCCGTCATTGTTGTGAATTAAATAAACTGAAAAATGTTTAGTGATGATTTTTTGTTAAGTTCAAATTTCATAGAGTCGTAACCACAACGAAGTCCTCCACACAATTAGTAAATATAACCCGTCATGAGACGGGTAAGCGGTCTAGTAACAATAATAATTCTCTTGACCTGTCTGAGGCCAACAAAGAAAGTTGAAAAATGCTTAGTGTTGATTTTTTAGTTTAATGTATAACTTTTTACTAACTTTGAGTAAGAAAAATATATTTGCTTAGTCTCTCTCCTAAACTAACGGATAAACTAAATTTGATAACTCATTTGCTAAATAAATAATTCGTCATGTAACCGGGTCAGCGGTCTAGTTATTATCTATTTTTTAAGAAATCACATATTAATAAAGTACTATAAATGTTAATGAAATAAACATTCAATAAAATATAAGGTTTGTAAGAGTTTACTAATTGCCACTTTTTTTTTTGTATAAGCGTTTCTTTAGGTCTTCCCAGTTCTGGTGTCACTTTTACATATGGTGCACTTTCATTGCTGTTAACTGTCCGATGTTACACACTTCTTGTTTTTCTTATATTTGAATTGTTAAAAGATTGTTGATAAGTGTGGTATCAGCATCTCGAATATGTTTGTGGATATCAAATGCATTTGATAGAAACATTGTAGTGATGAATGTCGGTTGCCATCCGAGTTGCCTATTTAATTGCTGCGCTCGCTGCTTTCTCTTATGTAACTCAGCGTTGAGACAATTGTTGCCAATTTGTTATTGTCGTTAGTACTTGAGATGGGTTCATTAAGTCGACGGGGTTCGAGAGGGAATAAAAATGTTTTTAATGTCGGCGGCCATTGTCGAGTTGCGCTCAGCTGTGCCAATAATGGATAACAGTGCAGCCGAATGGGATTGCATTTGTCGTTTCCCGGTTTTAGGGGGTTGTTTCGAATTATGTTGCCTGTACGAAGTTATGACAATCTCCGCTGCTTTCTTTTATTACGAGAAATGGCCGATTCTGCGGAGGAGAACGTACGGGTTTCATAAAGGCACAGCTCTTAATGGGCTGTAATAATTTTAACGATTTCATAATCATTTAGCAGATAACGGTGAAACGGAAAGGTTTTTGATGGAAGAGAGAGAGAGAGAGAGAGAGAGAGAGACAGAGAGAGAGAAAGGAACTTTAAAAAAATCTCCGGAATTATTTAGTTGTTCGTTGTTAAAAGTTTTACGTGTGAACGGTAGCTTCATGTTGTTAAATTATGTGACCACGTTTGCAAATATTAGGTTCCCTTGTCTGTCGTAAAATTAAGTGCATGTTACTCTGTGGAAATGGATCAGTGGATTTAAACTTAATATTTGTTTTTCCATATCGTCAAATAATTGCAACTAACTTTCTATAAGTTTGTTCCTGTAGAGCATTGAAATAAATTCACTGGTATTTGTTAGAGATTTCAAGTTTTTACCAAGTCGGTCACATTGCTATAGCCGGAAAAAATGTTAAAAAAAATCTCCCGCACGAAATATTGTTTGTAAAATATTGCTGACCCTAAAGGACGAATTTTTGGCGCGGTTCATAGCCCCTCCCTCTTTCTTATTCAGTGTAGTCAAAAAGTATATACCCCTCAAATAACTTGATAACTATCATATACAAAGTCTATAAAAAAATCAGTAATGTCAACAAATAGAAATCGTGGGTGGGCAATCTCTTGGTGCCTCCCGATGACCTGAATATGCATACAAATTTTATCTCATAAGACGAAACAGATAGGGACTAATCTCCAAACTGTTCCCGCATACAATTGTGAACACAATAAAAAAATGCATCATAATCGGATGATAGGTCACCCACAAATGAATGACTGAAAATACAAACAGACCAAGTCCACTTTCAATAAATTGTGGATAAACATCAATTATGGACCAGCACCAAAGTTTAGGACAAAAAAGTTAGGTTTTCGAGACACAATAACATGCATCTCTTTCTGTAAATCACGATTTCCCATTTTTTTAATAATAAAATAGCTTTAGCCTCTAAATTACTACGAGTATCAAATATGTGATTTGGTCTACTTGTATTTTCAGCCATCCAAATGAAACGGAACATTTCTACATGGGTAGAAGTCTGTCCTGATAAAGCCGAGGTGCACCCATATTCAGTAGCACCATATTACAAGACCATGGAAGTCGTTTCCTTACTGTGTGCTTAACTATCGTACTGCACAATGGATTGCTGATGTGTCAATGTGGCTCTTTTATGGCAATTGAAAAGGAAGATGACGCTGTTGTAAAATCTCCAGAAACTTTTTTTGTATTTTAATTGTTTTACCCTGTTTATGCTTAAAAATTCTTGTTTTAAAAGCATTACAATAAATAAGAATTTTATTTCTTACAAAATTAATTTATTTTTGTATTTTTGGTGTCAAATTTAAATTTTTAAAAATTATTGAAAATTTCATTAATTTTTTCAGCCAATTTCTAATAGAGTTGGTAGCTTGAAAATTCCTTATATTAGGCTACCTAATCGTATATTATGTCAGAATTTTGGTCACAATTCTTTGGAGTGCTGCGACAAATTGAAAAAAAATAATAAGAAGTACGCTGCCATGCCGCTAATATATAAAATATTTTTACCTAACTCTCCAATAAAGCCTCATTCGCACAACAAAAAAGGACGATTCCACGATGGTAGTTGTCGAAGGCAGGCAGACTTTCCGTGGCAAAACTGGTTTTGGTCATTCTTACAAGCACGAAGAATATTGAGCTTGTGCATTTCTTTCCTCTCGTGTCTCAGATCAACTAGGAACGTGGTTTCTTTTATCCAATTTATCTTAAATTACATTGATGTAACCTATTTCTGTCCTATATACAGGGTGAACTAAAGTAATAGGAACAACTTTAGGAGGTGATTCCTAACCAGAAAACGATTAAAAAAATCTCATATGGACATATGTCCAGAAATAGACGCTTTGTCTGTAATAGAGCACTATTTGTGTCAACGTTACAAAAGATGTTGGAAGTGGCCTCATTGGGAGGCAATGGAAGCGTTCACACGTCGCATCATGGATTGCCGCATCGTTCGAATGTTCCAGCCTGTACCCGAATACGTCACAGGCTACATTGACACGCTGTTCAACACGCTATCTCCAAACTAGGAAGTGGCTCCGCATACACAACATCTTTGAGGTGTCCCCACAAGTAAAAGTTAAGGGGCTTGTTCCTGATATGAATATCGGATTATTTTATCTCCGCTGCACGTCGATCACTCAAAAGTAACTCTGCAACAGAAACAAAAGCAAACAACACCGTGTGTATTGTTATCGTGCATACAATAATTGCTATTTCCATGGAACCTGTGCATTTCCGAACATATGTTAATATGAACTTTTTTGTTACTTTTCTTGGAGGAATCACCACCTCAAGTTTGTTCCTATTGTTTTAGTTCACCCTGTATAACTAAAATGGTATTCCTTGTATTTGAAGCTATGCAGACTTTAATGTGATCGAAACGGCTGAAGGGTATGTGTAGAGGATCCATGGTGGCCGAGCTGCTCGATTAGATTTAGGGGGCTAGTAAGGTTTTCACTATTACCAGATGTGAAAAGGTAACACCGAAAAGGCAAATAAAAAAATTTCAAAAAGTACACATATATAAATTTAATGCAATTACTACTACTGATATAATAAAACCGTTTCTCCAATTTTTAATACACAGAGCGTTTCTGAATTGTCAGTACAAACTTTCAGAAAGTTTATAGGAACCAAACAAGCGGAAAATATCATATGCACATTATTATCTTATCTTGTACAGAGGGTGGATTATCGCAGAACGATAATCTGCGGCACTTACTCCTTCGAGGAAATTTTGCGCCATCCCAGTAACTAACGGCTGCTACGAGATGACATTAGCAGCCGGGACCGACGGCTTAACGTGCCCTCTGAAGCACGGCGGGGTTCATGATGGAAGAGCTGCTGGCGGACGAACAAACAAGTGGGTATCACCAGCTGCTGGACACCCAGCACTGGTCACTCAGCAAATGGGTCAGATTAAAGTCCCCCAACAGCTGTGCCCCAAATAGCCGTCCTACCCATCAGTGGTCCTCAAGCCACTGGCTGTCTCCCAGCCAGCAGCTGGCCATGCCTGAAGTTGCTTAACTCCATCGATCGGCGAGCCGACCGACGAGACTACCAGGCTATATGGACATGATGAACATGGGGTCGAAAACGCTTCTTTCTAGAGTTACAAGGTTTGAAGATGTTCTGTAGTTGACGAAATTAAACGTTAAAGCGTATAGGAATATTATTATAAACAGTGTGATTTATTTTTACGGTATAACAAGATACTACACTTGTTGTCAAAGACAAATTATCACGTGTGAATTAGGTGGGAATGCAAACAACACTAAATTGTGAAATAAAAATAAATATTTATTCGAAATAACCTCCTTGGTTAGATAAATACTGACCATTTGTCAGACATAAGGCTTAGGACACATAAATCAAATAATTTGAACATAACAGGATCCAAGTTTGCCCGCATAACATTAAGAGCCAGCGCAGTGGATAAAACGTGGAGGATCCCACTCGCTCCTTCACGCCCAACGTCCGTCCGTCCAAAGGTAAAGTCAGGTAAGTCTTTCCTTACGTCGAATCCGGAAGAACCGTGCTGATGTCGCCGAGTCGGCGTCTCTAATAAAAGGAAAATCCAGCCTATTCCGCTCCGGCAGAATGCTGTCCCTCGGTGGCGAGAACGACCTCGCTAAACAGCTTGCAAGAAGAAGAATATAAATAAAGAAAATAGATTAGCAATAAGCAATTAACTCTTTATCTTGGCCGCTATAAAATCAATCAAATTTAAACAACAGGCAACAATAAGAATACATTTAGCAATATTTCAATAACGCAATACGACGTGGGTAGAAAGATTCCAACATAAATTAACTCACGTAGCGGGGAGCCACAATAAGCAATTAATGCCCCGTTCCAATATTACTTAATAATGTATCGAGATAAAAGAACGCAGAAATCCGACTCCAGCTCCTTGCGGAATTAGCTCTCACGTCGAACGATAAAGGATTGCTTCCCCGACGCAGGCAATATAACGCCTAGTCCTTCCTGCAGATACATATGCACCCCTCCAGGGAAAATGCCTGTTACCGGCACATCCTCGAACACAAGCTGTGCCTCGACGAATAAATGTCGCAGTTGTTCGTTATTGAACATCCAAAGCACTGCTAGACAATTAAACCGACTAGCCGTAATTTGCTTCGGAACCCCAAGCGTAATACTAAAAATAGATAATCCTCTATTACCTTGGTGGTGCCGGTTTTGATAAGGGAGCACGTTGGAGACCGTTGCCACGTTGCCAGCCGGCTCCGAAGAATAGACGACGGACTTCTTTCCAACTACGCAGCCCGCCTTCGGAACATTAATTTCCACCGTTCCTGCCTCGGAAGCTGCACCCGCCGTCTTCTTCAATGACTGCCTCAAAGTCCCGGTCCGGTTTACCGACTTATCGAGTCGCTCACACATGAAGCCGTCGCGACTACCTGCCGACTGCCACGAGTCTCACTTCCTCTCTTTCTCCAATCTTTTCTTTTTACTCTTCCTCTTCACTCCCCCTCTTCTCTTCTTTACATCGACTCTTCCTTCCTCCCCGCTCATGCTCCTCTCATTCTTTTCTCGCGGGGGTGGACACGAACTCGAGCCGTAATTTTTATTCCAGAAAATTCTTGTTCCGAAACCTCGAGTCCGTGCCTCCCCTCCCCCGACGTCATCTGACGCTCTTCTCCTCGAGAAATCACCTGACACAAATGCTATAATGAAGGTATGACAAAGTACAGGCTCAAAATGGTCTCTGGTTCTTTGAATTGTCGTAACTCTTTTACTGCAGGACACCTTCAAACCGTTATAACTCTAGAAAGAAGCGCTTTTGAACCCTCATATGACATTTTCTGCTTGATTTGGTCTCTGGAATATATCCTAAAAATTTGTACAGACCATTTAGAAATACCCTGTATTTTAAAATTAATATATTGCATTTTATAACTAATTTGTATGCAAACCAAACTCTTAAGAAACATAACCTCTTAATAGTGGGAAGAAAACAAGCAAGAAAAATAAAGGGGGGAAAGAGTTCAAGAAGCATTCTGATATTGAAAAAAATTTATAGAAAAAGCGCATCCGCGGAAGATTCTTATGCCTATAAAAAAGAATTTACAAGGTTTGTTCGAATACTTCAAACGTACATGTAATTCTGATAACACTAATACGCTAGATTCAAACCGTTCTCTTCAGTGGATTTACTTAACGGATAGATGATAGTTTCAGTTTTGACTGCAAAATTGTAGTTTCGATAAAGAGTATATGTCTATTTTAATGAATTTTTACTACGATATTTTTGATGACTATTACCGGTATTACCATTTTTTATTAAAAAAAAAACTGGTCTATTACCGGTAACGATTTATCGGTAATAACATCGAAATACGAGGTGTGTATAAAAAGTATCGGACCTTTGGCCTTAACTAAAGTTATTCACCTGTAGGATTTCAAAATTAATCCTCTTCAAAGTACTCTCCTTTGTTGGAAGCATCTTTGGAAGGCCTATTTGAGAATGGCGGACAGCTCCGCCGTCGTTTTCTGCATAATGTCTTCTTGTGACTGAAATAAATCGGGTTCCTTTCAGCGGCGTTTTGAGCTTGGAAAACAGCCAAAAGTCGCATGGAGTCATGTCAGGGGAGTAAGGAGGCTGACGGACCAAAGGAATGCTGTGTTTGGCCAGGAACAGCTGCAATGAATGGGCGGGTGCATTGTCGTGATGGAGAGAAAAAGTTCCTGTTGCCCAAACAAAGGTCGAGTCATTTTCGTCATACAGCATCTCGAAGTCGACGGAAAGACCGTCAGATAATATTCTTTGTTGATGATTTGGCCTTTGTCACTCACTCTAACGATGCCAGGCACTGCGAACGTGACCAACTGACGCATTTGGATGAAGGTTTCCTACACCTCGTCGCCAGAAGAGAAAACCCGCGGTTCATTCGCTTAGGCAGGAAAAATAAAGGCCCGATACTCTTTCTATTCTTCGAAGTCCTGGTCGTGCTCTTCGTGGTTACATTCCAAGACATTCTGGCCGTATGACATGTCCGCATTGTTCTACTGGAAAATCTCGTCCTCCCCAGATAGAACAGTCAATATATGAGTGTATCTGATTCGCAACGATGGGCATACACTGGCTGACAAAAAAAAGTGAAGTATCCAGAAGGAGTGGTTTAAAGTGAATGAAACGACATTTGATGAAAGAACATGTGACTTTATTGTACTGATTACAATAAGGGATGAAACAGACAACGCCGTTTGCAGTACAGGTGGAATGTTGGCGCCAGGTCAGTAGAGTATGGCACCCCCTCTGGCCCCAATGTATGTATGTAGAGAGGCCCTTATGCGGTTCGGAATGGTGTCAAACAGTCTTTGGATCCTCTCCTGAGGAAAGTCAGTCCAGAGTTGTTGCGACTGTCCCTCCAGATCCCGCAGGTTGGTACTTCTAATGTCATCCCACACGTGTTCAATGATGGAGAGGTCCGGGTATCTTGCTGCCCACAGGAGGACTTCAAAATGCTGTAGACAGTCCATAGACACACGTGCTGGGTGTGGACGTGCGTTGTCTTGTTGGTACAATGTCCCAGGGTGCTGTACCAGAAGGGATAGGACGAGCGGACGCAGAATGTCTGTGACGTATCGCTGTGCCATCAAAGTCTGCCGAAACATTATTAGAGGTGATCTAAACGCGTATCTGACGGCTCCCTATACCATGATGTCAGGAGTTACGCCTTTGTGTCTCTCCACAGTGTGGGAGGGTTGTGCCCTCTGCCCTCGACGCTGCCATACGCGAACACGATGGCCATCGGAGGTCATGGAGAAGCGGGATTCAACACTAAACTTGATGCGACGCTATTCGTCCTCTGTCCATGCTTCTCGGGCAAGCACCACTCTAAACGCAGGCGTTGGTGTTATGGTGTTAATGGCAACCGACGTATGGGGCGGTAGGACCCCAATCCGGCGGATGCGAGTTGTCGAGACACTGTGTGGGAACTCAAAGGATTTTGTAGAGTATCCAATAAATGTTCGCGATGGCGGGTGTTGTAGAGTCTCCACGATAGGATCCTTAATGCTTGGAGCACCATACGACGGTCCTCCCTTGGGGTGGTGTTTGTTGGTCGACCCGGACCTGCACGATGTGCTTCCATGATCGGACCACTGATTCCATCATCGGACCACTGTGACATCTGAATGGTCCACATGCCTGCAATTGCACGATACGGCCAACCAGTCTCATGCAGTCCCACAATGCAGCCCCTAGTGGATAGGATGTCTAACGCGTCTGCGAGGAATCGCGGGTGCTTTGTACAATACAGTAATCCTCTCTGATCGTCTTGCGTAACTATCGGACTCACAGCAGGCAACTTATCAACAATATGGCGATGACATCACGAATGCACTCTGGTGAGCGTTCTAGATATTACAGTTCCTTGTGAATCTAATCGTTTACTCACACGTCAATTGTATGCATGTGTACCGAAATAGGATAATATTGGACCACGCCTTCTGGGTTTTTAACATTTTTGTCAGCCAGTGTATAACCAAATCAAGCAAGATTTTTCAGGGGTTTCAGTTGTTCCAAGGAATGCCAAGAAAACATACTCCAAACCATAACACTGCCAAAGCCTAGTTATGTTCTTCCAGTAGTGTTTGCAGTGCGATGCTTTTGGGAGGTTCCCGCTGAATAGGACAGGAGCAGGCCAACGTCCAACCGTGACTCATCGGAAAAGGCCAATCACGAGAGGATTAATTCCTGTACTGAAATGCAAACTGTAGCAGTTCTTTTGCCAGAAACCGTGTGTTTCGAAACCCAATGGTTCTCTGCATCTCCTTGTTGACACAGTCTGGAAGCCCCCTAGTTATTCCTGGACGGTGAATTGCTGAACTGCCACGTATTGGTCGGTCGAGTGCGTGGTTCTCTGCAGTTCGCAGTGGTTCCTTTTATTCGCAATGGTGCTGTTTGTCCAGTCAAGGTATGTTTTAATCAGAGCATCACGCAAACAGTTCATAAACTGCGTAGTGTTCATTTCATTTCAGTATTCGTTGCCTCACCGTGTTCATTAATAGCTACATTAGTTACACTCAATCCTGATGGAAAACTGTAGTGCATATCCTCAAAAGTGGAGGTACATAAGGACATTGGTTTATTTGTCTGCGTTGTTTTCAGGAAATGGAAAAGAAGTTACCATAATCGTATCTTTCTTTAAATCGCCTGTAATTTAAAACGCATTTAGATGTTAGTATGTGCGCGTGCGTGTACATTGTTAATCCTCAACCTCTTTTATTGCTCACCTTTGGGAAAAAGAGAGAGTAGGGAAAAAAAAAGTCGTGGAAAGAAAAGAAGGAAGGAAGACACACGCACACTCCGCGGCCATTATCTTGGGATAAATAAAGTGCAGACAAAGATTGTTGTCTTTTATTCAACAGTTCTTAATCTGTAGTCGACGCACCTTTTAGGAGCGTAATGAGGTTTGGAATGAAATTATCACCTGTTCCCCAGGTGCGTTGCGCTTTGTCCTCATCCGCGAGAGGTTGTCGTGGGTGGGGTGGTGGTTGAAAGGGGGGGGGGGGTTGCTTTCGTCGGACGGTCGGTGACTCTGCGTTTGTCTTTTGTTGACGTCGTGCACCACCTGGAGGCACAAAAGAAAAGGCTCGTGGGGGCGTCCCATTATCCTCAGCAAGGAGGAGGAAGCCTGTGCGACACGGGGAAAAGGGATGACGTCAGCAACCCGTTGCTAGGAGTCAAGCGTCTTATCTCGTGAGGGGGAATGTAAAATTTGAGTTTTAAATTTTATTTATTTATTTATTTATTTAGTTCCCTAAAACGAAGCGAACGGCCCGGAAATTATTTTTAGAGGAAAGACATTTTCTTAATAATTTTCTTTCTATATATGGATAAATTCCAATAAACAATTTCATTTTATAACTGCAATTTATCTTGTAATCAATCTTGTGGTGCTTAAGTGTCTCTCACAAGTATCCTTGTCGCCATCTGTGTTTAGAATATTGCTGAAGTTCTTAGGCCTATTGTTATCAGTAACTAAGCGTCATATTACTGGATATTTATTCAGCAATAGTTACACTCAATCCTGATCCATTGTCCGGCATTGTAGGATGTGCCACCAACGTTGAAATGAAAGGGCACCAACATATTTTAGACATTTTAGAGGTTTGCAGGGGCACCGAAGAAGCTAGCGCCGCCCCTGTCAATCAGTCAAAACAATGTGAGCGCACGATTAAAATTGAGCTTCCTCAATCGTAATGATGATTTCCTAAGTTCATTCTCAATCAGAAAACTGATAGTGGTATGGTCCTAATTGCTGTTCGACCTACTGTTATAAATGCCTAATTGCTGTCAGTAATGATTTCCTCTTAGGTCTATTGTTGTCAGTAGCTGACTGCTTTTAGGCCTACCGTTAGTAGCCAACTGTTATCAATACTTAATTGCTGTTAGGCTTATTACTATCACTAGCCAAGTGTTATGAGTAGCTAATTATATTGCTAGGCGTATTCTTATCAATATGTTGTCAATATCTGAATGTGATCACTAGCAAACTGCTTTGAGGTCTACCATTATGAATGATTAATTGCTTTCAGTACCTGCTGATAGGCCTATTGTTTCAGTCGCTAAGTGCTTTTAGGCCTATCGTTGTTAATAGCTAATTGCTATTAGTCCTACAGGGCGTAGCTAGGGGGCGTAAGGGGGGACATCTGTCCCCGCGCGCCAGCCTAGTTACCCTTGCTAAGGGGGGCGCCTCGAGGACAAAATATGAGAAAACGGGAGCGAAAAATGCACACCATGCCTCCGGGCGCCATTTATATTCGCTACACCACTGGTTGTTATCAAGATATTGCTGTTAGGCCTATCATCATAAATAGCTACGTAATTGCTGTTAGATCTACTGTTATAAATAGCTGAATTTTATCTTATCGATATATAATTGCTATTAGCCTATCATTATAAATATCTAATTGCATCAGTAGCTGGTATTAGGACTATCTGTCCGTAGTGAATTACTTTTAAGCCTATTGTTGTCAACAGCTGCATGTATGCTTGGCAACTGTCAGACTGGCGATTCCGGGAGACTATGGGAGACTCCATCTTAATTCAGCGCTTGTTCCAGTCTGATTCCGGGAGACTCCCGGGAAATCTGGGAGGGTTGGCAAGCCTAGCTGCGTGTTATCTATACCTAATTCCTGTTAGACTTATCGTTATTTTAGCCTAACTGCCGTCAGGCCTGTTGTTGTCAGTAGCTGATTGCTGTTAAACCTATTGTTATGAAATGCTCTCAGTAGCTAACTACTGTCATGCCTATTAATGTCAGTAGCTAGTTAAGAGTAGTTAGTTAAGAGCGATGATCTGACGAGCCCGGGCCAGCTGCATTACTGAAACAGGTGAGGTGTGTCGACTGAGTAGCGAAATAAATGTGACGAGTTAAATGTGTCGAGTCGACTGAGTGACGAAACGAATCGGGGACGAATTGAATGTTCCATCAAGGAATTGGGACCTTGAAACTGTCCTTAAATCACGATGCCCCTTATTCGGAGGTACCCCTTACAGGAGGTAGCATTTGTATTTGTATTTGTATTTGAAGACGAGTGACGATATCGGCTTCTACAACTCCTTGCCAAAAATTTAAAAAAAATGGTATTTTACGTTCTGAGAAACCAGCATAAGCTGTAATCCACCATGGCCAACTAGATTATAGATTATAATCTAGTTGGCCAAGGATACACAGTGTTCTTTGATTTAACACTATGGGCGCCACAATGAGCGTTCTGGTCCAAAGTCCATTCTGGTGTAAAAGGGCTGAACCTATTATACTATGTTAACGCCTTCATAAGCCTATTGTATAGCTAATTTCTGTCGATTTCCTGTTGTTATCAGTAGTTGATTGCTGTTAGGCCTATACTGTCAGTAGCTAATTGCCGTTAGGCCTACTGCTATCAGTAGCTGTGCACTCGGTTTCTATTTCCTATTAGGCAAATCGTTGTCACTAATTGTATAGACTGTCGTATTTATACGAGATGTCCATATTTATTGAAGCTATTACTGTGAGAACCTCCAAACAGATGAACATGTGAAGTATAGAGCTACGCTAGACATTCAATGAAATGTAATTTTGGGTTTGCAGTTTTTAATGTAGTGCGCTGTGCAGACTTCTTCTGCCTCAATAGATCATTTTGCCGTTTCGTTTCCTTTTTATAATAAATTTTTTTTTTCTTTTAATGGTGGATGTTTTAAATTCGTCTATTTTGTGTAAGTTGGTAAGATGATGTGATTAATGTGATACAGAATTTAATGAGTAATAAAAATGTTCTTTCGGTGTAAGTAGGGGGGGAAGAAATTAATTTGATTTTATTCTTCTCAAATTGGTTATAATGTTAAAGAATTCGTTCGCTCATGTCAAAATCAGCTCAGAGCTTTAATTAAATTTCATTAATTAAAAAGGGAAAACGAGAAGAAAGAGGAGGAGGGAGGAGGAGGAGGAGGAGAGAGAAAAGGAAAAGGACCGTTACTTCTTAATGGATTACTTTCGCTCAGTTTTTGAAACGAATTCAATTCCATTCCTCATAGGATCATTAAAGGAAAATGTTAAGTTTGAATATCGAGAATTGAAAGCGGAGTGGAAAAGGAGGTGGGGGTGGGGAATGGAAATTGCGACGAACGACTGAAAGAGAAGAGGAGGGTATGGGGATAGGGGTGGAGGGGGGTAAAGAAAAATCAACTCATGGTTAAATGAATTCCGGGGCACGAAATAAGGTCCATCGATTTTTCCGTCGAAGGCAGCGCCCAACGTCGACAAGAAAGCAAAATCTGCATTTGCGGCGCTACAGGCAGAAAAAGAATAAAAAAAAGGAGAATACTGTATCGCGAAAGTCAAACAAATTAAAAATATTTTCATTTGCACATTAGTCTTTTTAAAGAATGAGATATTACTCAATAATTAGCTACTTAAATATAATTAATCCTATTGTTTTATACTATGTGTAACAATCTATTGATGAGTATTCATCAAGTTGTAAGTAGTTGTAGTTATTTGAGGTAATTGCAGTTTTTAAAATCGCGAACCCTTATTTTTGCAAGAACATTGATCGTTTAAAGAATAGTGCAAGGTTAATAACACGTTCCATTTTCCAGAGACTTCGACGGGGTCGAAAAGAAAGAGACGTAAATGTTTAAGGTAAATAGGAGGTCATTGACTTCATTTTGTTTGCTTGCCTTGATCGCGACTCTTCATGAATTTCATTTAAACCGAATTTTTATGGATTCTGTCGTACCTGTTAAAAACATTTAAGCTATTTCTTACTTTTGAATTATTCCTGTAGATGGCTGTATGATTTCCTATGTCAATATTAATTAATAATGTGATTTTTATATGCACTTATATGCAGGCACTACAGTTACTGTTTACAATCGTGATTTTAACTTACGAATTAGACGTATACATGTATTTTTTGCATTGCAGCCAGGATTTCACGAAAATAACTATCACTTGATTGGCAGAATGTGCACTGAACAATCATAATTCCATTTCATTCTGCTTCATGGAAATCTAAGGTTTGCAGTTTCTGGCCAATAGTGATTGTGCTGACGGTACTTGAAGTGGTATTTCGGAACTCTTTAGAAATGTTTTAAGTCTAAGACTTCCGATTGCATCGTGTCACACTTGTTATCATGCGACGATCTCTCTCTGTTATTTTCTCGGCTTCATTGGCGTTGCTCCTTGAAATTTCCATTTGACAATGGTGTCATTTACAGTTGAACGGAGTATTTGCAGAATGACAGAAATCTCGCGTACGAACTTTGAAACGTGCCCAATCTTTTTGAATAACCCTGTATTTTTATTCAAGATTTGGGTTAGATATGGGTTACCTAAACCACTGAACAGTTTCTGGAACCCTGTTGGTTGAATGGTTTGTGTATGTGAGTGTGCATGTGTGTGTGAAAAGGATAAGATAATACTTAATGTTGAAAAGATGAATGTGCTTAAGACAAAGTTGTTAATAGTCATTAATAAATTTCTACAGGGTGTTTTTGAATTGAGTACAGATTTTTGGGAGATGATAGAAGAGGTCCTTAGAAGTATTTTTTGTCATATGAACATGAGGTCCCCGCAGCTCCGTTTACTTACAATACTGCACTGAACAATCAAATGACACCGGGACGCAGTGTGCGTTGGTGGGCCTAGATTATTTTATTTTTAACAATTAACACAAGCAATCTACTGTAATAATTTTTAAAGTAATTGTTTGCAAAGAAATTTCAAGGTGCACGTGCTTGTTTGTTGAAAAGTTTTAGGACAAACTTCGTCAAGGACATTCCATGGTATCCAACCCCTTTGTAAAATACGATTAGTCCATATGTAAATGGCGGTCATTTCGAACAATTACTGTAAAAGTCATACAGTAGATTGCTTGTGTTAATTGTTAAAAATAAAATAATCTAGGCCTACCAACGCACACTGCGTCCCGGTGTCATTTGATTGTTCAATGCAGTATTGTAAGTAAACGGAGCTGCGGGGACCCCATGTTCATATGACAAAAAATACTTCTAAGGACCTCTTCTATCATCTCCCAAAAAATCTGTACTCAATTCAAAAACACCCTGTGTATGTGTCCCAGAAGGATATCTAAACGATAGTCAATTTCTGTCCACGTCCTTCTGAATGTGTTTGTGTTTGAGAGAGGTGCGAATGTCCGGAGCAATGAATGAATTTTTACTGTATTTGATAAGCATGTTTGAGTGAAAAGGTAGTTATAGTAATAAGATTTCAAGAAGAAGAGAAGAAGAGCTGCATTTCAGGCATTGGGAAGTAAGCAAGGAATGAGAATATGTGTGGAAAAGTGTTGATACCAATATTAACATATGAAAATGAAACTTGGATGTTGTACGAGAAGCATAAGAAACGTTTGGGTGTTGGTATGAATAGATGAGACCGTGTTCCGAATGATAATGTAAGAGGCGAATGTAGAATAAAGAGAAATGGAGTGGATAGAAGTCTGCTTTGAACATATGGAACGAATGAGTGATGAACTGCTGGTAAACGAAAGTATGCTGGCCAAGTGGAGGATAATGTAATAGAGGAAGGCCAGAGAAAGTATGACAGGATGAAGTAGAGGAATATCTGAAATATTGTATGTGCCATGTAAACATCAGCGTGGGGAATTCGGTTTGAACAAAAACGTTTATTGTTTTACAAAAAAATAGCTTATGATTATCATAATAATCATCTATAATAATACGAGGATTGAAAATTGAATAATAATCACAATTACAATCTCCGGCACTGTCCATGATCTTTTTCCATCTTCGTGGTAGCTTCATAATTCCGTCAGTAGCCTCAGGTCTGTTGATGTCACGGGTGGAGCAGTGGAGTGCACGCATAAAGTCGGGAACCGGAGTGGAAACGGATGCCGCGTAGGAGTTCCATAAATTTTGGGAATAAATCAAAATCACAGGGGCCAAGATCTGGAGAGTATGGAAGCTGGAATAGCATTTCTCAACCCCATCTTGCGAGCAGGCCACAGACAACACTAGCCACATGAAAAACGGGGATTGTCATGAAGGCTAATGGCTCAAGTGTTGAGAAAGTTACGCCGTTTTCCTCTGTAGGGCTGCACGAAGGTTGTGTTGCAAGAAATGTGAATAGGAAGCAGCATATATGCTTTGTCCGTTGGCTATTTCGATCACACCATTGCAACAGCATGCAACAGTAAGCATGCTTTTAATGTTTGTGGAGTCCACAGGCCTCTACTAGTCTCTGGTAGGTCTCCTCTGCACTTTCAATTTTAAATCAGGAACGCTGCTCCAATTTGAAAAATATATTTCTCCACTGACTTTCTGTTCTAAACAGAAAATGTGACGTTTGGCAATGCCCATTACATTGTGGGGAGAGAAGGTATGGCTTTGCATGTACTGATATACACTGAGTTAGCAAAATTCATGGGATAGTTACTTAATATCTAGTCGGGCCACCTCTGGCCCTGTGGAGTGCAGCAATACGGCGTGGTAGTGAGTTTGCAAGTCCCTGGTACACTTCTGGAGGCAGTTGACACCAGATAGTCTGCAGAACCGAAGATAGTTGCTGCCCGTTCGTGGGTGGATGATCCAGTGCCCGGAGCCTGACTTCAACAGCATCCCAGATATGCTCGATGGGATTCATGTCAGGGCTCCGGGCTGGCCAGCTCAGTTGTTGGACCTCTCCTGCATGCTCCTCGAACCATTCGCGGACGACATTGGAGCGATGTGGTGGAGCATTGTCATCTTGAAAGACTGCTACGTCGTCAGGGTGTTGAAATGTCAAAAACGGGTGCAGATGGTCTCCGATGAGTTGACGATACCGTGGACCATGCAACGTTTGGTCCAGGATAACCAGAGGGCCCATTCCAAACCAGGAAAATGCACGCCAGACCATCACTGACGCCCCACCACCCTGCACCACCACCTGTTGGCATGCGGGATCCATCGTTTCGTGAGGAATGCGCCACACACGGTGCCTCCCATCAGCGTGGTACAGTTGATATCGTGACTCATCTGACCATATGACGTTACGCCACTGTTGCAGAGTCCAGCCAAGATGGTCGGTGGCAAATACACGCCGGAGTGTCCGATGACGCTGGGTAAGCATTGGCACCCGTGTAGGGCGACGGCTGCCAAACCCGAGGGCATGCAGATTCCGACGGATTGTCCACCGAGAGACGTTTCTAGTGCGGCCAGTATTGAACTGGTCTGTGATTTGCTGCACTGTTGCGCTCCTGTCTCTCTGAATCATTCGTCCCAGGTGTCGCCGGTCATGATCATTCAGGGCAGCTGGACGCCCGGTATGGTGTCTGTTGTGAACTGTGATGCCTTCATCCAGCCATTCCCGATACACCCTGGAGACAGTTGAGTGGGGAAAGCCAAATTCCTGCACCACTGCCGAAATGGAACATCCCATGCGTCGGGCACCTACTATCATACCCCGTTGAAAAGACGTCAACTCGCGACGACGTGCCATTTCTGATTAATCACTTATCCAAGCTCTTCCCAAAACGTCTAATGGCCCATTCCCAGAATCCGTTACCCCTGTGAATTCGTGAGCCATGCCCATCAATCAATGTGCTTGCTATCCCATGAGTTTTGCTAACTCAGTGTACATGTACTGAGAATGTCTGCTGAGTTATCTTCCCGAATATTTAACCCTAGAAAGGTTTGTCTTTGAAAGTATTGACACTTTTTTGTTAATACACTAGTAATCTTACTTGAAAGAACCAGTAAGTAGAACGACTCTGAGGAGGCTTCTGATCAGCTAAGCATTCATTCTGCAGTCACCATGAAGTTCTCTAAGTTTCTGACACCCATTCTACTACCAGTGGTAGCCCTTGCGCTCGGTTTTCTTCGTATAGCCCGATTTACATAACTTTCCATGGTCGTGTAGTCCATTCTCCATCTCCAAGAATGGTGGAACCCATTCTAACTTCGCCTTGTTGCGGGCCGGATTATATTTAGAATTCTTCTTGCTCATTGACCTGCCTTTGGTATTCTTTTGCATAACCAATGAGCGAAAAACACGTCTCTTGTCAACAAGATCACATCGTTTGCAATCGCCATGACATATGGCTTTGGAAGCTTGAGTAAAGTTAAACTTGTACAAGAGAAAGAATAACTAAAATTGAGGAAACATGAACTTTATATAGAGAAAGGGATCCGTGACGCCATTTAATTGGAGAGATTTAAGTCTCAAGTTGCTTTCCTTCTATGTATTGCCTACCCTCCAAGGTGTGATGTTGTTGTTGTTTGTCGAAAAAGTTGCGCCTTATATAAGGGTTGGATAAAAAGTAATGGGAACACTACTACACAAGGTATATCAAAAGTCTTCATCGATTTTAAAATTCTTATTTTTTTAAATCAACATACAGAAATGGATCAAGTTGGAAAATGCTCAGAATATTTTCAAATTTTGACATGATATCTTGTTAGTGTTCAATGTGACCCCCGCCGCTGCACGGCACACGTCCACTCGATATTCAGATTCTCCCATATTTGCTGAAGCATAGCTGAAATTATTTCATTTATGACAGTTATGATACGAGTTTTAAGCTCGTCCAGATATGCTGGTTGGGGAGGCACGGTCCTTAACGAAGTCCCATGAAAAAACCCCACAAACAATCAGGTCAGCGAAACGAGGTGACCGCGATTGAAGTGCCAAATATGAGCCCCTGTGCGCCCGATTAGGAAGCACTTCGTTAAGGAAGTTTCTGACTTCTAAGTGTAAGTGTAGCAGTGCCCCATCTTGTTAAACACAAAATCATCAATGTCAGCCTATAATTGCGGGAGGAGCCAGTTTCGCAACATATAGCAAGATCTAGCATAAACTGACGGGAGCTTACTACGCTTTTCAGACGCGCCCGGGAGACCTCTATCGGCAATGAAACAAAACTTCACTATCTCCTCTTTCCAATAAATGCGGATCGTTTACCTGCGATCAACGGTTGTGAAGCTATAGCATTTTGAAAGCGGATGAAGATTTTTTTGATACACCCTGTATTTTGAAACTGCTTTATTATTAGAGAAAACATCACTTACATTTCTTCATTGTAATCCCCCCACCCAAGTTTACCGTCTTCTGCCATACTTGTAGAAAGCGTCATACATAATCAAAGTGTATGGCCAGAAGTGACCGACCTATGGCATGGATAATGGCGGTGTTTATGTTGTAATGGTTCCAAAAGTGGCTCTTTCATTTTGGCGAAGAGATCATAATCGCACGGACTCATATCAGCTGAGAATGGTGGATGTTTCAGTATTTCCTATTGCCAGCGGCACAAAAGGAATTTCCTATTGCCAGCTGAGAATGGTGGATGTTTCAGTATTATCCGTGTGACTTCTCGCATTGTCATGAAGATGATAGGGGTAGTTTCTAGAATGTGTCATCTTTTTCTCCTTAAAGCTCGACGAAAGTGATGTTGCAAGAAACGGCACTAGTAGGCAGCATCTACTGCCTTCCTTGATGGGATGGCAGTTTTACCAGAAAGATCAGTGCAGCCATTACTTTTTATCCAACCCTTGTTTGTCGTAAAATAGGTTACGTTCAGTATTCAAATTAAATTCCGAAATTATAAAATTTTGAAACAATAAACTGATTTAATTTATATTTTATAAAAATTATTTTTTTCTTCAGAAAGCAATTAATGCTCTTTGCCCTTGAATTTATTGTTGACCAAAAAATAATTTACAGTCACTTATTTCTTCTTGATATCCCATACTGAAATTTTAGCAAAATTTAAACTATAATCTTCTTTAGTTAATTTAATTTAATTAAGAGAAGAAACAAATAGGTCCTTCTTGATTCTTGACTGCAGCTAATGACTTTTAAGGAAAAAAATGTTTCCCTTCAACCGATCTCTTCTTCACCTAAAATGCAGTAGAATAATAGCAGCAGAAGCGATTTTTTTTCCTTCCCCCCTGCGTTCCTTATTATGAACTCGTGAATTCCATTATTCCAACGACTTGAATGGAGAATTATGAACAATTACTGTTTACACCGTCGTTAATTGATTTGCGTAATTCGCCCCGAACTAATGGAAGCAAAAGGCTATTTAGCGGTTTACAAGATGACCTCCTTGAAACAAACCAGGCGAGCGCTAATGAGATTACCGTTCGATTTTCAACCGCTGTTTAAATCTCGAAGGAGAAAAGAGAACCTACCCCAGCTTCAACCCTTTTCTCTGTCCTCTGCACTTGGGTTTTCGTCTTTTTTTTTCCTCCTTCTTTAAAGACACTCAATTAACTCTGCGAGAGCGGACTAATAATGCAGCTGGAGTGTCACTGCGTATACAATAAGCTGGGATCTCATTACTAAATGCTTTTCTCGTTCGAAACTAAGTACATTGAAGACGAATTTTATAATTTTTAATGCCATGCTTGAAAGAAACCGAAAACGTCAATTTCAAATTGAAATTTTATTATTTTACTTATTGGCCATTGAACCAGTGTTAGAAACATCTATTTAAGATTTAATTGCACCCTATTTAAATTATAGAGTCAATAAAATTTTGAAGCACCTGTAAGTCACTGGAAGATCAGGCGTATTTACTTCAATCAGATTTGTTGGAAAAGGATCTTGCTCTCGAATATGCCGTTCCAACATGTCCCAAATATTCTTTACCGGGTTGAGATCTAGGCTCTGAAAGTGGCCTGGGTAAATGACGAAAGTGCTCGCTAAACCATCTATGAACCAGCCGTCCGCGATAAACAGTAGCATTGTCGTTTATGCAAAAGCTGTCACCTGTAGGAAGAAAATGCGGCATTGCAAGAAGGACTTCGTAGACCGGTGAACACTCAAACTTACACTTAGAATTTCAAAATAAAATTTCACACGCATATTTATTATCATGTTACATCATATTCACATTTTACTGTGAAACAAACGAATGTATAATTTCAGATTTAAAGAAAAAAACGAGTTTTTTAGAGAACGGTTGATTGTTTAACTAAAATAACAAACAAATAATCAATCAATCCTCCATTTTTCAGAATAACCTTAAACACTCTGCCCTTCATAGCGTTTACAAGATTTTGGATTACCTCTGGATTCAAGTCATACCAAGCTTCGATGATTGCTGTTTTTAGGAATTCTACGATGTCATACTGCTGGCCATCTTCATAGACTTTCGTACAATTATCCCCTACATGTTCTCAATTGGATTTAAATCCAGACTTCTTGGAGGTAACATCATCAGGGTGACTTTTTTTTGGATGCTAGCCACAGTTTTGTGGCAGTGGAACAGTGACAGGGTGCATTATCCTCCTGTAAAATGCAAGAATCACGGCAAATTTTAGGTACATAGGGCAAGGCAGAGTCTTCTAAGATCTCCTGATACATTTTAAGTTCATTTTGGACGTGATGAAAGTGAGAGGAGTTATTCATTAAACCGAAGGCCTCTTCATATCATAACTAAACCACCACCGTGAACTCTGGTTGAATAATGTCTTTACGAATATCATGCCAGTAACATTGTAACCCGTCGTGTCCATCCAGATTGAACTTTTTTTCGTCCGTAATCATCATCGCCATCCATTCATCATCCCACTGTAGACGTTTCCCTCTATGCAAAGCTGTTAAAGGTGGTTTAGAAATTTTATTGGTATATTTCATGTTCTCGGAAGATGCTAACACTTTCCAAATAGCTTTCCGTTTCACCGGAAGAGCCAGATCCATGGCAATTTAGGATGCAAAGTGTCTCCCGGATGATCAGTCTTTTGTCACGGAGCGTCCACGCATATTTGCTGCTGATTTTGAGTTGCTTGCTTTCAAAAACAGACCGATGGTGCGTTTTGGTCCATTAAGAAAGACAGCAATTTCACGAGTCGACTTGCCACATTCTCTTAATGCAGAAATTTTGCCTTTTTCTTCATCAGTTCAGCCTATGTCTTGTTGCCATTTTCTGATCTTGTAGTTTTCTATCATGCAGTACATGTACATTCTCCTTCACAGCATATTGGAATGTTAGTTTCATTAATAGCGATTTCTGATAGTTTTGGTCACATTGAAATGCCTGCCTATTAAATAGAAAAAGAATGTTTTCCTTAAAAAGCTCTTTTCTTTCATTATTATCTGAAATTATAAGTTCTTTTGTTTCAAGTTGGTATAACATGGTATAACATAATAATAAACATTTGTGTGAATTTTTATTGTAGAAAGTGTAAGTTTGAATGTTCACCTATGCACTAAAATAGGAAACAGACTGTGCACCATGACAGCATTAGTATAACCTTGAGTTGCCTTGATGAGACCTGCTGGACCCATTGCTTCATAGGGTTCCGGCCAAAACCCTCTGCGTACTATTTGTATAAAAGAACGTGTTTCGTGATTCATCAGAGCTCGTAACCTACTTCTAGTCTTCACGTGTCCATTCACGACGTTCCACTGTAATATAAACTTCCTCTTCTTTGCGTAAATGAGGGGTTTTAGTGTAGGCAAATGACTGGAGATTTGGATCTGCTTCAATACCGGGCACATGGTTCTGCCAGATCTATGGCTCGGGGACATCCTTGGTTAAAATCATTTGTCAAGTACTGAACAGTGGGCGTCCTGTTTCTCTGTAGACGGGCGATCTTGCTCATGATTGATTGTCTTTGAGCCACAGTTGCCTCTTTTAGACAAAGTTTTCAGATCTAACGGTTGAGAACTATAGATATTCACTTTTCAAGACTCCATTCAGCTCCATGCTGATAAAGTTCTGTGGATTGATTCACCCAACAACTCTTTCCTAAATAAGTAAATGTTCTGCATCAAATGTCGTCCAATTATTTTGCATATAAACGGATTAAAACAAATTTATATTTTTATACACATGTTTTGTCATGTGGTAATTAAATTTGGACAGAACGGAAACGGAAAAATTGCAATGAATAAAATATATTTATTTATCTTAAATGGCACAGTGGAAGAATGAAGAATTATTTGTAAATATATCAAACAGAAACAAGTAGCGTGCTGGAGTAGTTCGTCGATGCAAAATAAAGATGCTAAATCACTCAACTGTAGCTTACATAAAACTTATTCTGATTTTTGCAATATAGCACTTGCATAACTCAAAAGAATCATAACTGGAGCACTTAAGCAAATTGCACAACACTCTTGTAGCGGCGCCACTTTGTAAGAAATAATATTTATATTGTCGAGCACTTATCGGACACACACTGATATTTGTAAATCACTTCTTGTGATGCGCAGAAAAAAAAAACAAACAATACAGTTGAAACGCACCTGGAGCTTTCAATTTTAAATACTTGGATTTAAACACTTGAATTGAAGCACATGAATCCAAACATTTGAGTATACACCTGATAGCACTATTCTGTAGCACTAAAAACATTGAATACTTTACACTGGAAGAGACGCCGTAGCAATAATTGGATAAATGAGCTGACTTAGTTAAGTCAGCTCATTGAGCATAAAGACGAATTGAAGTACAAAATCAAATTGTGATAAATCGGGTCTGAACGGATTCGCACGTAATTCACAGAAAACGTGATGGTATAAGACGTTCGGAAATGAGCAGTTGCTATGAGGTAAGTATATAACTCAGTGAGTCCAGCGGTTATTGCTGGTAAAAATTCTAATAATACAGTTATTAGAGCAATTGTATTGTTCTCAATTAGGGATTAGTGAAACTGGTCTTAATTAAGTAAAGAAATTGTCCGGAATGCAAAGTTTATGACGTCAATTACCAACGTTCCCAGATTTATGGTTGCGGAATCAAAGTTCCTACTCCTCCCAGCAAGGGAGAATGGAAAGATTCCTAAGTAGTTATCTGAATTGTCACAGTCCGAGTTCAAGTCTGGAAAAACGTGGGAGCAGGATTTTCTAGCTGGGGTGCCATTCAAATATTGCACGCAGGTGATATGAAATAAAAATTCAGGTTTTATCTACTGGTAGACGACGTCGCGAAGCCAGAAAATTCTACAAGCTCGGCTTGAGTCGTTCGTTCTCTCGCTGGCGTGAAACTTAGTGGGAGAGGCCCATTTTGTCCGCTGGGACGGGAAGACGGTGAAATTGTCGTGGCGTTTCTTTTTACCACTATCGTTCTCGTCCTCGTCGGCCCGGCTGCTACGTTTCTCTAATCTGCTGGCGTCGAATTCACTATGAATTCCCTGACGTTGACGCCGCTCGTTCGGCTCGCTACGTCGCCAAATATTTCGACGCTGTTCGTTGCGGCCGGATTCGTGACGGCATTCGGAGCGTATTTGCTCTCTTTTGCTGGCTTTCCTCCCGCGACGACTTCTCGGTCTTTTTCCAATGGTTACGGGAGATTTTTTTCTGTTTACCAACCTGCTCGCAATTTCCTGAGCTCCTTTTTCTCGAGCTCTTGCGTCGTCCTTTTTTCCTTTCTCTCCCTTGCTTCCGTTCGCATTCGTACTTCTCCCCACTCCTTCCGTTTTTCGATCTCGACGCCGATTGGCTTGTTCTCCTCTCTTCATCCTCTCTCTGTCACGGAGGCTGATGGACGTCACAGCTCTCGATTTTGAGCTTTTACCAAGTGACATGTTTCTAATTCATTGGCCAATGTCTGTACATAAAGTACACTATCTGGCCATTCGTGACCGGACATCTCTCCAAAAGAGCATGGGATCGTCTATACACATCACACAACCTATTAAAGACGTTGATGGGTTAGAACACACTCACAACAGCTACTGCAGTCAATATAATGTTATTGGGCTAATACTAGCCTGTTGCTTATAAACTAGTAAATAAATAAAATAAATAAATATGAACAGATGACGCGAACTTAGTTCGGAAGAAAGATGGATGATCATCGAAGCCACAGGTTTGGATATTTGATCCCTGATTGGCTTGGTTTGTTTTTGGTTTTAACGTCCTTTTCAACTGCTATGGTCATTTCAGGACGGCGTTATAGGGGCTGCAAATTTTGCCTCGCAAGGGTTCTTTAACGTGCAGCTGGCAAACGACTACACGGGACCAACGGCTTTACTTCCCTTCCGAAGGAAGTGCGTGATCTCAGGATTTTCCCCTGAAAAATCCTCGTCGTCCTCGGCCGGGATCGAACCCGCGTACTCGGGCATCAGAGGCGATCAGACAACCGCTGAGCCACCGAGGCCGATATTTGATCCCTGAGATTTCAACAAATTTCAGATACCCGCTCGACAGTGAGTGATGTTATTTTGAAGTGGAAGCGAGAGAGGATTGGAAGCGTTATAACATGCCAACCCAGACCCTGTAAACCGACGAAATTGAAATATCACGGTGATTGAAACTTGTGGTGATGTCAAACTGGAAGGCTTCGTTAAAAACGTTGGCACAGGACTTTCGATCGGCGTTATCTAGTGGTATTAATGGACAAGCAACAGTTCACAAGACAAATATCACAGCCCTCAATGCGACTCGTTGGTTACTGTGGTGCAAGGAATGCCGCCACTGCACCAGAACAATGGAAAACCATTCTATGGAGTGATGAATCCCGCTACAAGTTGTGGCGGCCCGGTGGACGTGTGTAGGTTTAGCGAATGCCCGGTGAATGATATTTACAAGATTGTGTCGTACTCATAGTGAAATTCGGAGGAGGTGGCATCATTGTCTGGTCCTGCTTGTCGTTATATGGTCTTGGTCTTCTTGTTTTATTTCGCGGAAGCATGAATGCCGAAGCTTACCAAAAAGTACTTGAAAATTCTGCACTACCGACATTATGGGAACACTTTGGTAATGACCCATAACTGTTTGAGCACAACAATGCTACCTGTCATACAGCAGGCGTTATTAGCACATGGGTGTGGGGAAACTTGACTGACCATCCCAAAGAACATCGCTGAGCTATTTGCCAATATGAAGGATGAATGGAGCAAGATTTACACTGACACGTATCACAAATTGGCGGAGAGTCTTCCTTGAATGGTTGCGGATGTCATTGCGGCGAAAGGCGGCCCTACACGATAGTGATGTCATGCAGGGTCCGGTTTAACTTATTTGTATGGTGGTCCGGTGACGAAAAGACCGGACAGTGTATATCGAAGCTGTGGTAGAGTTGGCATTTTTTGTAACATTTATTGAGGAATTTATTTGCGTACATTTAATTTGGCTCTCTTATTATTGAAACCTGCATTGAGTTAATGAAGCTCCGATAGTTTTTCTTAATATTTCCCGTCATTAAGCCTATCGAGTTGTCGTGTTGACACGAGTTGAATCCTGTGAACGCGTTTCCGCTGCTTTGTTTTAGCCTTTTTTTTTCATCGCAAAAGGAGTTAGGAATTTAAATTGAATTGGGGGTGGGGGTGTTTTTTTCTTTCAGTATTAAAAGGTTAACGTAATTAAAGTGAGTTTCCTCGACAGTTGCTCTAGCGGAGCCGGAAGTGACTCGTTGTGCCACCAAATGATTTTCGTATTCTAATTATTATCCCGAGCAGTCTCCATCATCAGTGAAAAATAACTCCCGCCTCGCCGTCCCCCCCCCCCCCCCCCCGACGAAACACGGAGGTGTTCGCTTTCATTTTCTGCTACGTGATTCTCGTCTTTATGTTTCACATTCAACTTTGAGAACGTTATGTTTGAAAGAGTTTTTAATAAGTAATTGATTGTGGCTCCCGTTAATAAATTTCGCTTTTCGGTTTGAGTGTTCTGTGTCAGACAGACAGGAGAGAGCTAGGAGGAAAATTGAAACGGGAAACTAAATCATCTCAGCCATTTTTTGTATTAGATTTGGAAATAATATTCTTAATACGATAAGGCTGGGAGAAATTTTTTGTTCGTTTTCTTTGAAAAATACTTTTTTTTTTTATTTTTATTTTTTTACTTTTTTTCGTTTTTAAATTGCTCTTGCTAGCATAATTTTTGTGCACATACAGGCCAATGAATTAAAAACCTGTGTGAAAAATATTAAAGATATTTTTTAATCCGTTTGAAGTCATGTGATACAAGCGTCTACTTATTTAAAAAGGAGCTGGGTGAATCTAACCATAGAACTTGATCAACAAAATGGGGAAAGAAAAGGACCAAGCTGAAAAGGGACTCATTGGCTGGGACAATTGAACAACGATTGAAACAACGAAGCAGCTGACTGGATTCTCAAAAAGTGCGACATTCAGAGTCCCCAACCGGTGGAAAAACGATCCACAATCTTCATTTAAAAGTGCTGCAGTTGACAAATGTTTTTAACCGATGCGTCTGCCGAACCATATCTTGCATAACCATGCACCGGAATTGATCCAAATCAATAATCGCATGCCTATAAAGAAAACCCCTGATTTCTGTAAAGCACAGGAATGTTCGTCTATAATAATGTTTGCAACGTCGTGACTGTACACGTGAAGACTATCAGATAAACGTTGTTTGAACCGACGGCAGGCAGAGGGTTTGGCAGAAGCCTCATAAAGCAATGGATCCACCATTCCTTATCATTGTTGCAATGCGGCGTTTTTATCCTGCATGTGGTAGATTCTTTTTGGACGGAAGTGCTACTGTTTATTGCGTATGATTGGTTCAGCAGTGGTTTAGCGAGCAGGAAGATGAATTCCATCATTTAATCTGGTCGCCCGAGAGCCCAAGTTTCTCACCCAAAAGAGAATGTTTGAGACATGTTGGAAGCACAGACAATAGAGAGAATGGAGATTGGACAATTTTCAGTTTTCCCATATTAAAATCTGTAACGCCACGGGATTAATAGCTCAATTTTGGCTATTAATACGTGACATTTACTGTCTGTTATTATGTGAGATTTGGTTGGCTCTTCAAAAATGTCCTCTTCCAGTTGCTTCCAGTCCCATCGCTCATTTTACTGTATCTTTATTTTATTTGCTTACTGTACGACGCTTCTATGTAAAGCAGTTTAAATATACAAATGAATGCGCATGAGCACAATTCATTACGAAATAGTAGTGGCTAAGCAACGTACGAGCATTGTTAACAGCAGTTTGCGTTTTTCCGGGCGAACTTGGCTGCGAAAAATTAGTCGTAAGCCAGACGTATCTCATTGGCAAAAAGGAGTCATAGCGTTTAGGCGGGCAAGAGGATATCCCGTGCAAGAATTATCAAAGCGCTCAGTCAACCGCGAGTTCAAGAAATGGTCAACAGGTACTTCGGGTGGCAACAACCGTCGAAACTGTGGTCGGAAATCAGTAATGATTGAACGGGACCAAAGGCGAATATTGCGTTTGGTCACGGTCAACCGCTTTTAAACCAGGCAAGAACTGCTGCAGGAAGTCAATAATGGTCCGCATAGACAAGATTGGGAAAGAACCTTAAGGAGACGTCTGCATAAAATAGACATCTGGAGCTGGTTATCTCGCAGGCGTCCGATGCTCACTTCAGCTCACAAGAAAGCTCGTGTACAGCGGTGCAAGCATTATCAGAACTGGACTGTAGACGACTGGAAACGCGTGATTTGGTCGAATGAATCAAAGTTTTTTTTCTATTCGAATGACGCTCGACGTCGTGTATATAGAAGAAGCAATGAGCCTTTCACCCTCATTGTGTCCAAGCTGTGCTGCTGTCGAGAAGTTTTCAGTAGTACATTAAACAAGGGCCTCGCGCTGAAATTAGCACCAGGCTTCACCAGCATCACTATCGTGACATACTGGATGGACAACTGCTGCCTTTCGTGGATCACGTCAAGGATGTCTATGACCTGGACAAATGATGCCTATAACTGCCAAATCTCCAGATCTGAACCCAATAGAGAATTTGTGGGACCACCTGGAGCAACGTGTTAAGCGGAAGAATCGCCGTCTGAGTAACATCGCCGACCTGCGGGATAAATGCAGCATGGTTGGAGATGGATAAGATTATCTAAAGACCCTCATACAATCATTGCCCAAGCGCATTAAAGTTATAATTAAAGCAAAGGGATGTGCAGCGCATTATTAACAGCAGGTGACTAGTTTTTTGTCTGGTGTGCTTATTTACAATGCAATAAATTATAAAATAAACCTTATATTACAATGACCTATACAGACTATGTTTCGCTCGTATTACATAACGATTCTTACAGTAGTTGGCTGTACAAAAGTTTACGAGCCATTTAGGGTTGTGTGTGTTCTAAATTTTTGGGAAAAATCTATATAGGCTACAACTAAATTAGAAAAACATAAAAAACTTTAAAAAATGTATATATGGAATTATACAGCCAGCATTTTTTTGACAGAGCCACTATGTTAAAAACGACTTTGAACTATTATATTTATCTTATAATTACTTTCCTTGTTTATATTTAATAATGCTATATTTATTCTTTTTATACTGTATTTATTTTTTACACTGTATCATTGTTTTATTTTTATTATTGTAAGCTGTTATTGGGCTGTCATAGCCCGTTGCTTGCAAAGTAACAAATAAACAAATAAATAAACAAATAAACAACTGTCGAAAGAAGAATCATTGAAAACAGCACGAGCAAGAGTATTTGTGGAGCGAATCATTCGGAGAATAAAATATTTAAAATTCTTCAAAGAGACTAAATTGGATATTACTTTCATATCTTAATGTAATTATCACCACAATTTCTGGACTTGTTAATTTAAATAGACTTTCAAATCTTCTATTGTCACGAGAGAATGAGTCCCGAGCGAAAGGGGCTCATGAGAATTTGAAGAAAATATTCTTCAAAAATAGAGATTTCTCTCCGGTACGAGATTATTCTACTTCCCTCCGTGTAAAAGACCGACGGGGTGTCGCTATTGAGGCAGTTTTTCCGGAATCAGTCAACCGAGTCAGTTTGACGGAAAGCTCCCGTAGGACTTCTGTTTCCTCGATTCCTAAGCCGCCTTCCTCCACAAGAAGAGCGCTGCAATGTCTTAGTTTTAGAAGACTCTTCAATTTCATTTGCTTCGGAGGAATTCTGTCTCTTAGGAAGGAACTTAGACGATAATATTAATTGCTTTCTTTGTAATTTTCCTTTGTCCAGTGAACCAGTTCCGATGTCCGACAAGGAACAATATCTGAAACGGAAAGCAGTCAACGACCAGCCAGATTATCACAGATTAACTACTCATCATGGTTTGATGTGCCATCTAGCTCCTCAATAGCAACATGCCAATTTTACTCCCGTGGTAAAGTCAGAAATTCTTAGATTTATGATATTCCTAAAGCTGGATATTTTCACGTCTCTCTAATTAAGATAAATGTACTTCAGACTTACTAAATTGTATCAATTCATGCTCATTAACCAAGTGTTCCCTGAGTCCCAATAACTATCAGTCAATTCGATTTATGCAGAATTTACTCTTGTGGGTTCCTGAGCCCGAATACCTCATGGAAGGATTGGGATGATTTATAGAAAGCACGGCGACTCACTAAGAAAATTATTCTTCTAATTGTCTGATTCTTTATGGATAAAAGTTTCTTTATCTTCAAGTGATGATTTTAAACGCCTAAAGAACTGTTTCATAAGCAGAATCGGAGAATCGTCTTCGCTATGTACTCCGTCTCTCGAGTTCAAGAGTGTACTCGAGATCTTCTTTGAAGGTGTTTGATATATTATACATGCCATATTTTAGCATTGAAAGTTCCAATGAGCCATAATGGTTCCACTAAACCAGGTGAATTTGAACCAATTTCGACTATCTTTAATTTTACGTTATATTCATTCATGACACATCATTCCAAGTTGTTTGATATATTACATGCCATATCTTATCATTGAATATTTTTGAGGGTGTCATAAGGGTACCATTAGAGCACGTGCCATTGTTTCGATTACAAACATTTTCAAAATGGTTCATTCCCGGAACCTTATTTATCAATTGGCGAAAATAGTAATTTATATCCGCTTCTATTTCGTCATTGCGATTCGTTTGATATATTACTTAGTATAACTTCCCATTGAAAATTGCTAGGTGGGAAAATAGAGGTACCATTTGTGCACGTGCCAATGAACCGATTTAGATAATATTTGTGATTGCTTCGTGACATAAAACATATACATCGACTGACGAAAACAGATTTTGAAAATCTTTCATAGCCTCGGAGGAGTTAGAGTTACGGACAGACAGACAGACAGACACGTTTCCTCACGCTCAACTTTCGGTACCTAACAAAGTCTGTACAGCTGATGCCATTTATTGCTGAACAAATAAACCATTAAGGAATGACATAAACAAGTACCGAAAGGTTAAACTACACTATTCGCGAAACTATATTTTTAAACTGCCTTATGTTAACATTGTAAGTTTCTAATGGACCATAAAAATACCATTAAACCATGTACCTTTGAACCAATTTCGACTATCATCAACTTTACGTTATATTCATTCATGACAAATCATTCCAAGCCTTTTGATATATTACATGCCATATTTTAGCATTGAAACTTTCAATGAACCATAATGGTTCCACTGAACCAGGTTTCTTGAAACCAATTTGGACTATCATTAATTTTACGTTATATTCATTCATGACACATCATTCCAAGTCGTTTGAAATATTACATGCCATATTTTAGCATTGAAAGTTCCAATGAACCATAATGGTTCCACTAAACCAGTTCTTTGAAACCAACTTCGACTATCACTAATTGTACGTTATATTCATTCATTACATCCCATCCCAATTTGTTTGATATAATACATGCCATATCTTATCATTGAAAATTTTTGGTGTCATAAGGGTACCATTAGAGCATGTGCCATTGTTTCGATTACAACCATTTTCAAAATGGTTCATTTCCTGAATCATATTTATTAATTGGCGAAAATAGTAATTTATATCCGCTTCTATCTCGTCATTACGATTTCTTTGATACAGGGTGATTCAGTCAATTTCTGACCATTTCACTCGAATGACGTACATTAGGGATAAACAATTGAAAGAATATGAGCGCCATATCGAATTTCTAAATAGTTGGAGTTTGTATTGTTGCAACGGCGCTGCATGAAAATCGTATTGTTGAAAAATAGCGCCCGCTTTATCAACAGAGCAGAAATGCAAGGTTGTCGAATGGTATTTCGAGACAAAATCACCTGTAACCGTGCAAAGAAAGTTCCGGAAGGAGTATAAGTGTCGAGACGCACCAGGCAGGCAAGCAATCATGGATTTTATCAAGCAATTTCGTGCCACTGGATGTGTTAAAGGCAAGAATAAAGGCGGGAGCGAAGCTCGTGTTCGAACGGCCGAAGTTGTCGAAAATGTTCGCACAAGGTTGGTCGATTCTCCTACCAGAAAATCTGTTCGCCGCCTATCCATGTGATTTTTATCTCTGGGGGTTCCTTAAAGACAGTGTGTTCACTACAGCACCAAGAACCCTAGACAAGCTGCGACAAAGCATCGTCGACTGCTGCACCCTTGTGGATGCAGAAATCCTGGATAGAGTTATGAAAATCTTCACCATTCGGCTGCGAGCAGTTCAAAACGTTCGTGGTGGCCACATTGAGCATATCATCAAGACTTTTCCACGGGAATAAAAACTCCGAACTGCCTAAAATATCATAATGAAATGCTAAGTTTGTAAACATTAATGGGTCAATAAATCAAAGTACTGAAATGGTCAGAAATTGACTGAATCACCCTGTATATTACTTAATATATCTCTGCATTGAAAATTGCTTGGCGGGAAAATTGAGGTACCATTTGTGCACGTGCCAATGAACCGATTTAGATAATAATTGTGTTTGGTTCGTGCCATGAACCATATTCATCGACTGACGAAAACAGATTTTGAAAATCTTTCATAGCCTCGGAGGAGATAGAGTTACAGACAGACAGACAGACAGACAGACAGACGGACAGACAGACAGACAGACAGACACGTTTCCCCACACCGATAGCATAAAGCACCTTTCGGTACTTAATAAGTTGTCTTGAATCATTGTATTTCTTTATTTAAGTATTCTGCTTAATAAGCTTAAAAATTTGAGATTTTATTCAGTTGTAAGCGTACTTGTGCAAAGGTCTTTCAAAATCGGTCCAACTTAAATCTTCCGAAGGATTAATGGAGCTCCTATGGTATACACTATAATAAAAATTATCCAGTGAAACTGTAACAATCAGCTTAACTAACAATTGTTTTCTTACTTGTTGACATAAATTAATGTTGCAAACACGTGTCTGCATTGGACAAATAGGCCAGCTTTGCAGGGACATGTGGTACGAATTTTCTATTTAGCTTAGTCTTGATAACAAAAATCCCAAAGCGATATAGTGCGTTGATATTGGCCGTCTGAAAGCAAAGTGCCATGATTTTAGTGTGTTCTGGTGATTCTGCAGTTTTTTCGAAGCATATTAAATAAATACAAACCTCAATTCCATAAAAGTTGGGACAGGGTGAAAACATGCGACACACAAAAAATATTGATACACTGATGTATTAATTCATTTTATTTCTAAAGAAGATAGTTTATTGGGTAAGTATTAAACATTTCAGAACCAAAAATTTAACTAACAGTAATAAATATTTTTGGTTTTTGCCAACTGAGGGTTGCAACACACTCCAAAAATGTTGGGACAGTGGGCGAATTACCATTGGGTGACATCTCTTTTCCTTCTGGTCACACTTTGTAGCCTTCGAGGAACAGATGATACCAATTTCTATACCGTAATAATGAGAATTTCTTGCCATTACTGCTGTATGAAAGCTTTCAGCTGTTGAACTGTTCAGGATCGTCGTTGACGTATCTTCCTCTTAATAATTCGCCATATATTCTCTATTAGGGACAAATCAGGACTGCAGGCAAGCCAATTTAACACCCAAATTCATCTGTTGTGTAGCCACTGTCCTCTAATGTGAGCTGTGTCAACACCACCTAGACAGAAGGCCTGCGCATAGAAACTCTATACATTGTTACATCATCATCAAAAGGCCAAATTTAGGGCTTATTATTGGTAGAAATACGATTAACAATAGCCGCTTTAGTGTGATGTAACAGTGTATGACGTTTCTGTGCGCAGGGGGTGTTGTAGCATTATTTTGTTGAAATAGAAAGGAACGGGCTCCAAAAAGGGTCACCGAGAAGGCAACATATATTCTTCTAAAATTCCAATATAGGCTTGTATATTAATGGTGCCATTGTAGATGTGCAAGTTTTCCAATCCATTGGCTCTCATGCAGCCCCAGACAATTATTGGAGCTGGCTTCTGTACAACACGTGGGTAACAGGCAGGATTGCCTGTTTTCATCTTTGGTCCTAAGTACATACCGACGATTTTCAACCATAAAGGTAGATTCATCGGATCACAAAACATCGGCACTGAGGGTCAGTCCACTTCAGATGTGTGCGTGCCCAAGCCAGGCACCTACAGTAGTGTTCAAAAGTAACTGGTCAAACTGTTTTTCGACAATAAATATTTGAAATATTTATTGTATATGAATAAGGCTTTGAAATTATTTACTTTAAACCTTTGTAAATATGTCCTGAAAAAATTAGCTTATTTCAAATACTTGTCTTTTTTTAAAACATAAAAATGCAAATTAAGCGCGCTCAAAAGTAACTGGTCGTGTTCATTGTATGGTTCGGGGGTGTCCTATATCACGCATTCGCAAATGCAACGCTTTTATGAGGTTCATTGGTGTTCATTAACCATGGATCCAATATATACGAGGGTCGATTGATAAATAAGGTCTTCATGGCTGTAACTTTTTTATTTGTTAACCGATTTTCAAAATTCTTTTTGTATCTTATACTCACATTTGTCCTCTATGTAATGCACTATTCACTTTTCGACATAGTCCCCATCCCTTTCCACGCATTGTACCAACGTGTGACAGTTGGGTGAACCCGTCGGAGAGGAATTCCGGAGTTGTTGTCGACACCAGGATTGAATGGCAGCGTTTACCTCGCCGTCAGAACCAACTCATGTCCCTTAAGGGGCACTTTCTTCTTTGGGAAGTGGTGAAAGTCGCAATGTGCAAAGTCTTTCATTTTTGAACTGCAATTTTTCATCTTTGAACTGTAGGCGCTGCAACGCCTCTGGTGTGTGGTGACTCGTGTGCGGGCGGACTTTATCATACTCCAGAAGAGGGTCCAATGAAGCTATAAATGAAGCTAGAAACATGTGTATAATACCATGTAATCTCCTTGCGAGTCGCAAGAGGAATACAGAACGCGAATCACTAGATATGGGCTCCGTAATGGCGGTCGAGTCTGCTTGTACATATATAGTTGTTCTATCTATCACTGTTGAATGTCTATTTTCAGTGCAATGACGTCTGAAAACCTGAAGATCATGAGCAATCAGAATTGGTCTTCGTCCTTGCCCTTTACGAATTGTGGTATTTCCGCTTGTCCTGTACCTATTAATAATATTATGAACTATAGATGACGGAAGACCAAGATTCCTGGCTATTTCACGCTGAGATACATTGCTGGTAAATTGTTGGGTTATTCTATTGTTTATATCTTGACACACTGCCTTGCCTCGACCCCTGTTGTCGTGTAAATGACTGGCTGCAATTGCAATTTGCATTTAAAGAGGGAAAAGTTATGACTCCAGAAGTTTCGAGAATATTCATGTCACCTCTATGGCTTCCGGTGAGGTCTTTTCCTTCCATCCCAACTATTATGGTGCATGTTGCCAATGGCAATTTCATTAAAAAATTATATACGACCAAAAAAGAGATCAGCATTTATAAATCGGACATATTTGACTTCAGTTATTTCAAACGCATGTATTATTTTTAATTTTGCTAATATATATTTAGTCAATCATGTTTTATTTGCATTTTTCATATTGTCCCAACTTTTATGGAAATGGGTATTGTACTTTCCATTAATAACTACCTCTCTTTGCTTATTGAGCTTTTTTTTTTTCGCCAACGAACTCAAAAATATCCGTTAATTATAAGGTTGATTTGCATTTTTGTGCATTCATGATTGCGAATACTGAAAATATGCTATTTCTATCGCGTAAACTGCCATTAAGGCTTTATTCAGAAAGTGAATTATCGTCCAAACCAGTGTCTGCCAAACGGTACCGTGAGAGATTCCAAGTGTGCCAAGAAAGATTTAAAAATTATTAAAAATTTTATTGTTACTATAATGAGAATTTATTTATTTTTATTCATTTAAAAGTATATTGAATTTTGTTGGGATTTTTATTTGGTGTGCCGCCAAATAAATTCTCTTTGCCCTGTGTGCTTTAAAAAGTTTGCCAGACACAGGTCTAAACAGTAACCGACGAAAAAAGACAGACCCTGGCACGAACAAATCACCTGACCATAGTAGTCCAACCAACAATATAACCATCATTGTTTTCAACGAAAAAATTCCGATTGTTAATATCCAAGATAGAAACAATGGTACATTATTACCACGGTCTATAGATATTCATGGTCATCGAGCTCCATTGTTAAAATGAAGCTAAAGTTTCTAGCTCCCAATAGGGCGGGAACTCTATTGAAAAGTGGCGCTGCATGTACATTCGGCCCAAAAACGCCTGCAGCGCCGCCTTATCGACAGACAGAAAATTTACTTTCATTTTCAGTTTCAATGAAAAACCTCTATTGCAGGTCACGGTCGGCCCTGATTCGATCTATGCGGCACCTGGCGCGATCTGTTTTCTTTAGCTTCTCGAAACAATGCAAAATGGCCGAAGCTCGATGACCATGAATATCTGTAGACCGTGGTATTACCAATACCGCCTAGAGAGAAAGCCTGCTCACGGAAAAATCATACATTGTTACATCACCTACGGTAGGGACAATTTCGGGTGGAAATATGATTAACAATACCCTACCGTAGGTGATGTAACAATGTATGATGTTTTCGCGCTCAGGCTTTGAGTAGAGGTGGTGTTGGTATTACTCGGACTACTAATGATCAATAGAAACCAACCAAACGCTATGGATAAACATCATGATAAGCCAAGAAAACCTCTTGTCCACAATATAGGATAGATTAATTATCACATAAACGTATTTCGATCACCCTGTGATCATCTTTCAGTGTGAACTGATGTTTGGACAATCGACAATCGATCAGTATAGTGAAAAAAAAGTAGCACGAGTGGTGCAGGAACATGGCTCACTTTGCACGCTCGCCCAAAAAGTAAACCAAATGAAGTACACTAAAATGGGAAAGAAGCCTGATGAAATCTCTTAAGTCATCCAGAAAAGAGTCCCTTCATGGATGGGACGAGAATCAGATTGCAGATTGACGAATAGCGAACCCAAAAAACTGACATACAGGATATGACGGGACCCCTAATAACGAGTGAGTGGTCCAGAATACCAGCTACCAGAGTATTTTCATGATTTTCCATTTTGGGCAGCATGTTCCTGAGAAGTGTTTGGAGATAAGAACCAAAATGGGCCATCCCCAGATCCTTATAGATGGAGAGGTTGTTGGCAACTCTTCTGTCAAGTTGGGCAATGGACCGGAGGGTAACATTTTGAAAGGTCTGAAGATCCCTCTACCTCAACTTGCAGACGGAAGCCCAAGCAGGCTGCCTGCAGGCATACCGTGAAGTAGAATAGCGCGAATCACTACCTTGTATAACAAAAGTTTGCTGTCCACTCCAAGGACGCTGTTTCGCTCCAGAAGCGCAATCAGGCTAAACTTCGCTTTCTTAGTCTTGTTAAACGCATATTGGACGTGGTGGTTCCACTTATAACTTTTAACCCACTCAAGCTTCTTATCATAAAGGATGAGGGACCTTGGAGGGTTTTTGCATTTGCGTGTGATGAACATGGCTTTACACTTGTTAACTTTCAGCTTTAAGCGCCACTTAGAGAACCAGCTCTCACACTGGCGTAGTGATGCTTGGAGTTACAAGCTGCTCTTTTATAATCTCAAACGACCAAACAGGGATAATACAACCAGGGGGCGGGGTTAAACAAACGGCCAATCACAGATCGGTACATCAATCAGTCGGGTAATTTAAAGATTATACGTTACAGGGTGTTTCAGTCAATTACTGCCGATTTTATTCGATTGTTATTGGTGTACAATATTGGATAGAACGAAACTAATGGGAGCGTCGTATTATGTGATGAAAGAAGAATATGTGATGAAAGAAGATAGAGCGCTCCGTACAGCGCTCCAGTCAATGGAAACAAATAGAATAATGGCGCCATTATTAACAATGAAGCAGAAAATTCGCATTGTGGAGCGGTTTATGGAAACAAAATCACCGGTAAGAGAGCAGAGACTCTCCCGGAAGGAGTACCACAGCAAGTGGGCACCTGGCCATGAATCAATCAGCCAATTCGTCGAGCAATTTCGTCGAACCAGAAACGTGGAAGGAAAGAGGAGGGGTGGAAGCAAACGAACCATTCAAACTGAAGAGACAGTCGAGGACATTCGCCAACCAAAAAATCGGTTAGGCGTTTCTCTCAGGAAGCGGGAATATCAACGACTACCACGTGGAGAATTCTTCGGCAGGATCTTGACATGTTTCTGTACAAGATCCATGTCATGCAAAAGCTTACTGTAACCGCGCCTGGAAAGCAGCTTGACTTCGCTCGAAAATTCGGCCAGCATCTGGAAGACAATCCTGGCATTTTTGATGAGCTCTGGGTGTCAGATGAGGCGTACTTCCACTTCACAGGAAATTTTAACCGACACAACGTCCAATTTTGGGGAACCCAACACCCTCACGAAATCCACGACACTCCCGTCCATCCAAAGAAGGTGTTGGTCTAGTGTGCGATCTCAAAATGAGGGATCGTGGGTCCGGTTTTTTCGACGATTACATCAATGCCGCAAATTATTCTGAGATGATTGAGGAAACAACTGACGACGTCCTAGACCTCCTGCACGTCCACTTCCAAGGTCGTGTTGTCTCGAACCGTTTCCCCGAGCGATTTGGGGTTGGATTTTCTTGGCCCCCTACCAAGCCGGATCTAAATCCCTGCGACTTTTTCTTGTGGGGGTACTTGAAGGACTGTCTTTTCAAGACAGCTTCGCGAACTATCGCAGACCTGCGACAGAACATCATTGACTGCTGTGCCCTCCTCAACCAAGAAATGCTGCAGCGCGTTTTCGGAAACTTCACTTTGCGTCCGCGCGGGATTCGATACGCTTGTGGCGCCCATATTGAGTATGTAATCAAAACCATCTCTCGTGAATAAAACTCCTTTTCTTCCACTTAAAGGTCATCAACTTGTTTTTTAATACCATCAATAATTATAAAATGGGGTGCCATTGAAATCGGCAGTAATTGAATGAAACGCCTGTTACCATGCAAAAAGTGGTAAAAAATAACAGTACTTACGGCAAAAATATAAAGCGATTAACTTGACAATCAAATCAAAAATGGATATTATACAATAAAAAACGAAAAAAACAACTTTAAATGGGTTGATTTGTCACCAAATCGAAGAGTCGGGAATCCCCTATCGCCGTTCAGTAACACCTTGGAATTCTTCTTCCTGATTTCCAGTCTCGAATGGATCCAACAGGTCTTTCGTCATCAATTCTTCTTAGAAGTCTTAATTTTTCTTTGGAGATGTTGCGTCCAGTGTCCAGTAAGTGCTTTACAACTGATGATTTTTCTGAATGACCATATTTTGCATGTGCAAGATGTTCCTTGAATCTAACTTCAATATTTCGTTTTGACCTTCGTCTGTAAATCTTTTTACAGCCGTCGCATTAGATCTCGTATATCCCTATTGTAGCTTCGTGCGGGTTTTGTCCTTGGGGTTGCCGATCGTGAATTTAAGGATGTTGGGGTTTTTGAAACCCAAATTGAGGTTGTACTCTTTTAATATTCCTCTTAGTTCTTTCGTCAGATCTTTGTTGTATGACAAAGCAATGAACTTTTGGCTGACTTTCTGGTTTCTAAAAGTGGTGGCATCTTGCACGTGCTGGTGGAATTTCCTTCTCCTTATCAATCGTCTACTAGGGTAGTATTATAACCACTGTTTTTGTCTACGTTCTTGTTAATATCAGTTTTGTGTATAAAAAAAGGGCACAATCCAAAGCTATTGGAAGTATCTTTAAACCTATATTGTGGACAACAGGATTTTCTTGGCTTATACTAATGATCAGGTGATTTTTCAGTGCCAAGGCTTGTCTTTCTCGTCGGCTAAGGTCTATAGATATAAATGGTCATCGAGCTTATGCCATTTTCCATTGTTTAGAGAAGCTATGGAATTCAGATCACGCGAGAGGCCGCATATGGCCCAAATGCGATCTATCTGGCACCTAGCGTGATCTGAATTCCCTAACTTGTTACAGTTATTTTATTTATATAGTTGAAGCCCAATGTTAACAGGGAGCTATGTAATGCATTCACGTTGGTTTCTCAATTATTTATTTAAAAATTTTGCAGATTGGGGCCATCCATAAATTACGTCACACGTTAAGGGCGAGGGAGGGGGTCAACAAAGTGTGATATCGTGTGATAGGGGGGGGGGAGGATTCATAAGCTTCGTGACGTCACATGTATAAATTTAAAATATTAAAACTCTAAACTACAACTCTAACGAAAACCTTTAAAATATTACAATGAATCAGGTATATAATAATTTACACTCTGAGACTTCAATATAATAATAAGAGGGTGAATCAGGAAGTAATTTACACTCTGAAACCGTAAAAACAGATGTAAGTTAAGATCTCATACACACCAAAAGGGAGAATTGCCAGAAACTTTGGACCAACAACAACCAAATAAAACCGAAGAAACCACGATTCTACAACGAGGCTTTATTTACACGGATGCGCATTTCGACGGCCAAGCTGTCTTCGTCAGCATGATACAAGATGATCAGAGGCCTGTTCTGATGTAGTAACAGGTTAACACAGGGTTTATATAGCAAGGGATTATACCAATTAACCAATCTAAGTAAAACATTTATATAATGACTACTCAGGAGACGAAAGTTTTGAGAGAACAAAAAAATAATAACGGTCGTTTATAGTAGCTACAAGTCGTTAATAGAGTCACAATTACTTTTATAATGCTCACGTTTCGTTTATAGTGCTTAGAGTTTTGAGAGAATCTAAGTGTCGTTTATTGTAGCCGTTGCTTGAGATTCTCTCTTCCTTGTTAAATGTTTTTTGAGGTGTAGCCAGTCTGAAACGTTTAGAGAACCATTATCTGTGTTTAGTAACTTATCTCTTTCTTCACTGGCTATTTCGAGGGATTCCAGAAAGTTCAGTATTCTTGGGTTAATTGTGCTGTGTAAGATTTGGAAGTCTTTGTTGTCAAAAGTGTATTTCTGATCCAGTATATGGTCAGCGAATCTGAAAATAGCGAATCTTCCATTTCTGACGCTAGCTAAATGTTCTCCACCTCGGGTTTTGATCTCTCTTTGCGTTTGCCCGTAATAGACTTTATCACTAGACTTTATCACAAGTCTATTACGGGCAGAAGCAAACAGACACCAAAACCCGAGTTGGAGAATATTTGGCTAGCGTTAGAAATGGGAGATACGCTATTTCGAGATTAGCTGACCACATACTGGATCAGAAACACTTTCGACAAGAAGGACTTACAAATCTTACACAGCACAAGTAACCCAAGAATACTGAAATTTCTACATTATCACTCAACAATTGTAAACACTTGTCTGAACGTGAAATTATCTTTTCCATGCCGCTGCGGTAAAAATCCGCTCCAGCATTTCTCAACCATGTCAGCACACTCCCATAAGAAACACTAAGCGTTCTGGCGATTTCATTAATTCTGATTCGTCGATTGTCTAGAATCATCTCATTAATGCGGGTAGTGTGCTCGAGAGTATTGGACGTGAATGGTCTTCCTGCGCGATATTCGTCCGTCAAATCTGATCGCCCATTTTCGAACTGCTGGCACCACTTCACAATTGCAGGACGAGAAATCACATTATCCCTTAGATACTGCAAATTTCCTTATGGATATCAGTGCAATTTAAGCCTTTCGCCCACAAAAAATGGATTGTTCCGCGAATCTCCAACTTGGAGTGTACAACCAGTTGCTGCGCCATGACAACAATACGCAGTAAACGAGTGAAAACGTTGCAATTATAGACATACAGGCAACATCTTTAAAAACGGCGAATGATGTCGGCACTCTTCGACCACAGATGGTGCTGAGTGTAACTTACTTTTTGATTCACCCTCGTATTATAAGGTTTAAATTTGTTTGTATCACTTTTTAGCATATGGCGGCCGCGCGAGTTCACGCTCACTTTACTTTTAGGTCAGCGCATCGGCCGCCTTTGGGACGTGCCAGGGAAGAATTTGTTTGATAAACGATCACGGTGCTACATTTGGATGAAGATGTTGACACATCGACTGTTCCTAACATTATCCAAATCGAGAACGAAGAAACTGATATGCTAGTCATAAATAAAATGAAGGAATGGGTACAAAGTCCATGGACACAAGATGATTAAATTTTGATCGAATTGCTTTCTTTCAGTTTTGTTAAGGAAGTTGTTATTGAAAAATATAAAGACTAACGTCCTGTAAGGAGTGGCCACAGGAATTTTAAGCATTTAGCGACTGTGTTTTGTTCTCCCTGTATTTTGTATTATATCCAGATCGTTCATTTGATTGGTTATGTTTTGTAAATTTTCTAAAATGTTTGATTTATTCTTGATTTTATGAAAAAGATTTTAATAATAAATAATTTTGGAAGTGCTGTTTTAATTTAATAATTTCTAAATTTAAAATTGCAAAATGTGTGACGTCACACCAGGGGAGGGGGGTCATACAAATGTGACCATCTGTGACAAGGACGGGGGAGGGGTCCAAAAATCATGAAATTCGTATGACGTGATTTATGGATGGCCCCATTATACTAAATTCGGCAATTTATTATGTCATTAAATTCCAGCCCACTTCAATTCCGGCTCCATTGAAACTGAAAATAAAACTAAAATTCTAGCTCCCGATAGGGTGGGGCTACATGCGCGATTGGAATAAAGCACTATATAAAGAAATTATGGACAAAGTCGACTAGATAGAGAAGGCCTGCTCAACGCCAATTGGGTTCCGTGCCCAATTGTGTTATGGTGATTGTGGCGTCAGTTCACCACGTGATTGTGGGTGATTGGTTGGTCCGATTTGTACGATTTTTTTTGTTTTGTTTGTTTTTTTATGCTGAACGAGTTTGCAATTGGTTTTTTTTCTCTATCCCTTACGGTTTTTGACATAAATTTTGAATGTGTCCTAATTTGCATATTTGGGATGATGAAAAGCACTATATAAAGAAATTATGGACAAAGCCGACTAGATAGAGAAGGCCTGCTCAACGCCAATGAAAAAGTGATATCAGGGGCTGCGTATTATTGGTAAGTTTCGTAACTTGGTGTCGCTAGTTAAGCTGACTGATCGCGTGTCTCTGCAGAAACAAAAATTGTAATCTGCGTTTATTTCCTTTATTCAGTTTAAGAAAATGATATATTGTTGTGTGCCGTTTTTACTTTATCTCTTTATAAAGAATATTCTGCTTATAAGGATATTTTCTTCCGGCCCCGAGGATATCCTTATAGCGAGGTTCGGCTATATTATAAATAGTGAAACTAATCATCTAGATGCTACTGAGGCAAACCAAATTGATGCCGATCCCGGGAGCCATCCAGACGATGATTTTATTACAGAAAACAATAATGAAATTTCTATTAGAGAAAACACCTTCCCTAAAAATGTTACTGCAGTGTTCGACAAACGCAGTGGCCACGTTCACGTCCCCGTGAGTTTATGAAGACTCACGTCCATCTCTTTGATTGGCTGGGAGTGCCACGGTGATAAAGATTGCGTGAAAGTGAAAGCGTGGCGTGGCGTGGCGATTGCAAACTTCGCGATCGTGTTATCAAGCATCACCATGCTGTCTGTGGGCCAGACATTTGGATCGCTTAAAGAATTGGAAGACGCTATTCTGGAGTATGAGCAGATCAACCTCACTCAATTGTAGAAGCAGAAATATTACAGGGGCGCGAAAGAACGGGATCACTCGTGCTATCGATCCTGCACCACTTAGAAATGTTTAGAATTGTATCATCAAACATCATCGCACAAAAAAATTCTCTAGAAATACAGTTTAGTTTTGCGATGATTGCAAGTTAGGAAAATGCTGTTCATAAACGTAGATCGAATAAAAAATTGCTTTATACTTTAATAAAGTATCGTTTTATTTTGCTATACCATGTCAATGAATATTCAAGTCTATATTAATTGATATGTATATTCATGCCAGGTTGTGTAGAGATATGTATTTAAGTAACTGCGGCCTGAAAAAGTGTAACATTTCAAATAACTTTACTTATCATATTAAGAAGTAAACATTATAAAATCAATAGCGAATTCTTGTTATTGATAAATGAATCTCGTCGAGATTTAAAGGGTTTTTATTGATCTTGACCAACATGAACGAAAGTACCAATTATATTATTTACAGACGTGAAACTGATCTCGGCCGAGGACGACGAAGATTTTGCAGGGTCCCGTGTAGTCGTTTGCCGGCTGCACGTTAAAGAACCCTTGCGAGGCAAAATTTGCGGCCCCTATAACGCCGTCCTGAAATGACCATAGCAGTTGAAAAGTATGTTAATACCAAACAAACCAAACCAAACCAGACGTGAAACTATATATTTACACGATGCCGTTCACATTAAAACGCACGTCCATCGCTCACGCGGACATGCCTTCTCTATCACGTGACATTTCCAGTCAATCAGAGAGATGGACGTGAGTCAGAGCCGTACCCAGAATCCTGCTTGTATGTGTGTGAGGGGGGGGGGTGTCCCCCGTGTAATAGATGTAGTTGACATGGTGGCCAATTTCGGGGGCGGGGGCTGCAGCCCCCTCAGCACGCCCCCTGAGTACGGCCCTGAATCTTATAAATTCACGGAGACGTGAACGCAGCCACTGCGTTTTACGCAAACAAATTTATGTATCAAACGGTGGTTACTTTTCGTTTGAAAAAAAAAATTAAATCACAGCAATCTCTAATTCTTTCTCCATACTGGCTCCAGTTGGAAATTTATCTAACCAGTTTATTAACTAAATAAATTTCTAGAGTTAAAAAATAAATAAATAAATAAATAAAACCTAACGGCAGAAAAAATTTTACAAACTGTAATTTGTTTTTCCTTGAATATAAATAATAAACCATATCTCTTTATATAAATGAGGTTTCAAATTAATTTATTGAAATACTGAAATCATGATTATTGCTATATTTGAAACATGTTTATTAGGAGCTTTAGCATAAAAGCTACTTATAAGAATGCGCCCTTGGTCTGTACCAATGACGTATATTAAAGATAGACTCCGAATCCTATTGTTAAAGCGGCAAAAAGTGGAGCAAATTGAGCCATGCAATGACGTATATTAAAGATAGACTCCGAATCCTATTGTTAACAGCGGCAAAAAGTGAAGCAAATTGAACCATGATAGTTCTGGGCAGGAGTGAGCCGTGGAGTAATCAGCTGTCTGGCTGCTTTGTTTTTGAAGATTTTGGGCCCGAGAAATAATTAATTCAAAACCATTCCTCAAAGTTAAACTGCGTACAACTGTACAAACAAACAAGAAAAAGAATCAGGAATCATTTTCCACAAAAATAAATCAAAAATACGTAACTAAAATGAAAATACCTAACTGAAAGACAATCGAAACGAAATTGAAATTGAAACCATGATCGAAAAATTGTTTATAAAATATAATAAAATACTTCAAATACAAAATAAACGAAAAGATAAACTTATCACTCCGTGATCGGCGTGTGAAAGAATTATTAATCAGTTACTCTTCTGTTTAGCCATGTCTTTTGCAATATCTTCACTCACTTTCGGCCATGACAGTTATGGGCATGGAGCTTCCCAATTTGCTTCAAGTTACAACAATAGGATTCGGAGTCTATCTTTAATATACGTCATTGGAGCCATGACAGTTCTGGGCAGGAGTGAGCCGTAGAGTAATTAGCTGTCTGGCTGCTTTGTTTTTGAAGATTTTGGGCCCGAGGAATAATTAATTCAAAACCATTCCTCAAAGTTGTTCTGCGTACAACTATACAAACAGACACGAAAAAAGGATCAGGAATCATTTTCCACAAGCATAAATCAAAAATACGTAACTAAAATGAAAATACATAACTGAAAGACGATCGAAACGCAATTGAAATTGAAACCATGATCGAAAAATTGTTTATAAAATATAATAAAATACTTCAAATACAAAGTAAACGAAAAGATAAACTTAGCACTCCGTGATTGGCGTGTGAAAGAATTATTAATCAGCTACTCTCATGTTTAGCCATGTGTTTTGCATCATCTTCACTCACTTTCGGCCATGACAGTTCTGGGCATGGAGCTTCCCAATTAACAACAATTGCTTCGGAGTCTATCTTTAATATACGTCATTGGTCTGTACGTTTATCCGGCCGTCCGGCCCTCCGCCGTTTGCACGATAACTTGAAAACGGATTAACTTTTTCAAATTCTGTTTTCAGAAATATGACTATCAAAGTCTTAGCTCGGCCGTATCAACTTTTCAGAATTTTTCGTGGAACCCTTCAAATCCAATTCACGTGCTAAAACAGTGAGTGTAAAGAATAAAAAGATAATGGCTTGTCATATAACAATCGATTTATCGAGAAGGAATACATTGTTACTTTCTGTTCATCTTTTAAGCATTACTGACATCGGCGCGCACGTGAAATCGCTTTGTCGACGCACGTTTGCTCAAGTGCTCATAATCTATATTATTCAGTAGCGAAAGAATGGAGTTACTTATTGGTTTTATAATGTCTTAACTGTGTACCCCTTCATAATTTCTACATTTTTTGAGGTAGAAGGTTGAAATTCGGAATGTAGCTTCCTATGGGCATGTCCATCTGCACTATTTAGTTTGGATTTGATTGGTACACTGGAGTCGGAATTGTGGGGGCGGTAGTCACATAGTTTTTAGAATTATGCCAACACATGGCTCGTATCATACGTTTGGAAATGATGAGAAAGAACAGAAAATACGAGCTTTTTTACATTTTCTACATATAACGTTCAAGAAAATTAATTTTTGATTAAAAACTTGGGGAGAGGTAAAAAGTGCAGATAAAGGGGTGAAAATAAATGACTTCAGGATCTGCTACTTGCCTTACCCTACTCGGAGGGAGGGGGAGGGGGGATTATTTTTTTTAATAAATGTATTTCTCCTTCACTGCTAAAGCTCCTACTTGGAATGTTTACAAGATTTTATTTTACTTTTAATTATTTTAATAAAATTTAATAAAGTTTTCCATACTGCTTTTTTAAAATAATAAGTCTCCGTTTTTAGATTTTTTTTTCTTTCCTTATTATTTTTTGTCAGATTTACTAATTTTTCATTGTGTAATAACTTGGCAAAGTAGTTTTATATAAACAAATTGTGAATCATATGTCATGATATGGATTTTGTTTAATATTTTTCAAATAACGTCAATAAATATTTCAACTTGAAATTACCTAAATTAATAAATTGATGAGTAACAAGATTAGATATCATTTAGTATGAATGACTTTAAAATCTTAGAGCTGTAATTAATTTTAAAATTTAAAATATTTGGTAACAACATCCATTCTCAGCTAATTTCTTCATTTTTATGCTGTAAAATTTCCGCTTAAGTAGAGACACCTAGCGTCAAAATACCGGTAAAGATCAAAAGAACTACCATCATTCGAGCCTATGTTATTTGACCTCGTTGGGCAAACCTTCTCATCTATACCCTGTCTCGGCTTCAGTTGAGAGTGACGTCACGGAACGACGTCGTTTACCGGGCATAGTGCACAACATAGTATCCTTCCGCCGTTAGACTTGTATTACGCTAGACCGTCCTATAATCACGTGGCTTCTCGAAGTAGATTAGTCGAATGGTATCTGTCCGATATCATTTTGTAAAGTTAATGTTTAAAATATTTTAATCTTCTTCGTGTAAACTCTACCATCTTCGATTTCTGACACATCTCTTTTACGTTAGTTCTTCACGTAGGAACAAGACGCCGCCATTTTCATTTTACAATAATCTCGACTACAGATCAACTTCATATTAATTAGTTTTTTTTTTTTTAATTTCATCAAATGGCTTTTCTATCCGCCGATTTTTTATTATATCGAGAAGAAAAATATGAAATACGAGATTGATTGCAGAAAGAACTTTGAACTTTTTATATAGAAAATTATTCGAACTATTTCTTCATGCGGATGAACTATAACCGTTTCACTCGTGACGTCACTCTCAACTAAAGCTGAGACAGGGTATAGTCGGCTTTGGTATGGACAATCATTGTTGCAGGCAGCCATTTTGATTTCTGTTTCATTCCAATTTTTTTATGATGATTGTTTTGCTATAAAGTTAGATAGGACACTTCTGTTTGCAGATAGGACACTTCTGCTTTGATAAAGTTAGAGAGGAATGGGCCTCTGAAGTTTGAATTTGTGCAAAACACGACCAATCATCATATTGGTTTGAAAGAGGAATCAAAATGACTGCCTGCAACAATGAATTCTCCATACTTTCTTTATATAGTGCTTTAGGTTGAACCGATTACGCGCAGCCCCATTTTTCAATGGAGTTCCCGCCCTATCGGGAGCTAGAAACTTTAGCTTCATTTTTCAGTGGAGCTCGATGACCATTTATTAGGAGCTTTAGCATAAAAGCTACTTATAAGAATGCGCCCTTGGTCTGTACGTTTATCCGTCCGTCTGGCCGTCCGCCGTTTGCACGATAAATATCCGTCCGCCCTTGGTCTGTACGTTTATCCGTCCGCCTTTTCAAATTCTGGTTTCAGAAATATGACCATCAAAGTCTTAACTCGGCCGTATCAACTTTTTAGAATTTTTCGTGGACCCCTTCAAGTCGAATTCAGGTGCTAAAACAGTGAGTGTAAAGAATACCAAGATAATGGCATGTCATATAACAATCGATTTGTCAAGAAGGAATACATTGTTACTTTCTGTTCATCTTTTAAGCATTACTGACATCGGCGCGCGCACGTGAAATCGCTTTGTCGACGCACGATTGCTCAAGTGCTCATAATCTATATTATTCAGTAGCGAAAGAATGGAGCTACATTACTTATTGGTTTTATAATGTCTTAACTATATATCCCTTCATAATTTCTACATTTATTGAGGTAGAAGGTTGAAATTCGGAATTTATCTTCCTATGGACAAGTTCGTCTACACTATTTAGTTTGGTTTTGATTGGTACACTGGGGTCGGAATTACGGGGGTGGGATTCAGAAAGGACAACATATCTATATGCTATTTAGGTACGTAAAGGCGTAAAATTCAGTATCCAGATTCCTCTAGGCAAGATCTACGTTACTATGAAGTTTAGGCCCAGGTGTTCCATTGGGGTGGGATTTGCGGGGTGGTAGTCACATGGGCTTTAGAACTATTCCAACATATGGCTTGTGATATATCATACGTTTGGAAATGATGAGAAAGGAAAGAAAATACGAGCTTTTTTACATTTTCTACATATTACGTTCGAGAAAATTAATTGTTGATTAAAAAACTTGGCGAGAGATAAAAAGTGTAGATAAAGGGATAAAATTAGATGACTTCAGGATCTGCTACTTGCCTGACCCTACTCGGGGGGAGGGGGAGAAGGGATTAATTTTTTAAATAAATGTATAAACGTATTTCTCCTTCACTGCTAAAGCTCCTCCTTGGAATGTTTACAAGATTTATTAATATAGACCGTGGTCTAAATCCAAAATGCCCGCCTTGTTCTGATATCTTGCTCTTGCCATATTCGATAGCAAAATCATCTGCTATGAGCATGTTTGTTGAATACCTGGTCTTCCATTCACTTATAAGTGCTTCAAGACCTAATTGACTATGCTATTCCCCTTATATGCTGTGGTTAATGCTAAAAGGGTCCAATAAAATTAGGGTGACCAGGCGACCCGGTTTTTAAGAAACTATCCCGGTGTCCCGAAAAAAGTTTCACAAATTGGACCTCCGTTCTAATTCAATCTCATTCAATCCCGGAGTAATATTCCGTTAATTCCTGGGCCATTCCTTCTGTTCGTGATAGCCAGCATTCCTATGTTAGGTTGAGGCCATAGTTGTAAAAATATTTAATTATTTTTCAATATACACAGTCAGAGTTGAAAGAGTTCTGTGAGTTTGTGGGAGCAGAATACACTGTTTGTCTCATTTGCATACATGTTGGTTGGCATTGTTCCCAGCAGTAGAACGAATTTTGAAAATTTTTGAAGGCTTACATTTTTTCTTTTAGAGAAAAAAGATCGAAAACAATTTTGAATTTCTTTAAGGATCCACCAAGTGAAGCATATTTCTGCTTTATTCACAGCCAGTTGCATTATTCCAAAATGACATTAGAACGATTGAGGGGGTAAAAAAATCTTGTATTGAAGTTTATTTGATACTTCAGGATATCCTGCACATACTCTAAGAGCGATGCAATGCAGAATTTCTTACACTTAATTTAAAAATTGTCTTACAAAGGGACGAAATATCATATTCAGCCTCATCTAATTTCAAGCAAGAAACAGAGAATTTTACATAACTGCCTATGATTATCTTTCTAAATGGCTAAAAAAGATTTCAAATAATGTATTAGTGTATTCTCTTGGATGCTGTTAACAGAACCACCTATATGGAATAAGGAACGTGCCAGTATTTAAAGGAAAGAGGTGTTGAGGAGAATGATTCAATATTAGTTAATCAAATAAGCAACGTTAAAAAAAATGGATCAGAAATTTGCAGAATGGAAGGAATCGGGCATACTTTGTCATAAAAAATGGGTTACTTTTTTCAGCAATGTCAATATAGTAAACAGTACTCAGAACTTTTTAAAATATGCCGATAAAGCTTTTCTATTCCCCCTCACAATGCAAATGTAGAACATCGTTTTTCACTAATGAACATTCAGTGGACTGATGGACGAAACCGATTGGATGTTCCAATGGTAGAAGCTACCTTGCAAGTTCAAACGAACTATGATTTTACATGTGCTGAATTTTATGAATATGTTCTTTTTTCAAAATCAAACAAGAAATTTCAAGAATGATGCAAAGTTATTTAATCATATTTTTTTTGTCAATTCTTGTTTATTTAATCATTTTTTGTAAATTTTTGCTCTGTTAGAATTATGTGAAATTTCATTACGTATCTTTCAAAGCACGGTCTAATGTTGGTTCTTTACTGTTAATATTAATGGTTAAATGTATTTATTTATCTACTTGACTGTTATACTTTAACTATAACGAAATAAATAGAATTTCTAACTCTTGAGTTCTTATTTATTTGAATTTATTAATTAATTGAATAAAAAAATAAGTACATATATTTATGACAAATTCAACAACTTCTGGTCACATGACATCAATTTCCTGTCACATGATACCAACTTCTGGTCACTCTTCTCCGGTGTCCCCGTTTTTCATTTTGGAAATACGGTCACCCTAAATAAGATGCTAAATACACGTTTCTAATGCATTCGCCACGTGTGTGGTATTCATTAAATAAAAAAAAAAAAGACTCTTTCTGTTGGAACAGGCAAGTCCGTTTCACGTGTTCAAACCTCATTTCATACTTAAAGAGTGATTCCAAGAATTGAATTATTATTTAATTGTATTATTTTTATTCTTAGAAGGGGTTCGTTTCGGGAGAAAATATTTATATGTTTAGTTTCATTAAGCATTCGAGTCATAATTTCTTTTTCAAAGCTCTTTTCTCATTCGTCATCTTTAAAAGCTCTTTTCTGCCGTGTTTCAATTATGCACGGTTTTTTAATTCATTGAATTATTTTAAGTTAGCTTATTAAAAATACGGAGCGGACCACATCGAAAAGCCTGTCTACACAAATTTCCGATTCACGTTAAATATTTAATTTCACAATGGAATAATAAGAGCACCCGAACACCGTCTCAAAATATTAAAACCTTAGACGGGGGTATGAATTTTTCCCTTTGCAAAAATTGGTCAATAATTTATAATTAAATGTTGCGCTCTCTTTCTATTTCTAATATTTATCCAAGTGCAAGATCAACTTGAAGTTTTTAATATTATGGATTATAATTAAGGTTTTGAAATTTTCTTCTTCGCCTCCTCTTCCCCGACCCCAGTTCTTTTTTTCGAGTGATTAATGTTTTAAAATGAAACGAATTTTATTAAATTTTCCAAGAAAATAAGAGAGGGGGAGGGGGGGGGATTACAAAGCGAGAGCACGAAAGAATATGATGAATATGAAATGTAGGCAAACTGCGCGCCCCGTTATTTATTTTATTCGAACGAAAATGAGGAATTGCGTAGTCGGCCCCCGCGAGCGAAGAAAAAATCATTTTTTTTGTCTTTTGACAACGCTCTTAGACGACATGAAAAGCAATCCCGATTCACCGTTTTTTTAGCACGAGGCAAAGTTTACGAGTAATTAAATCATATGTGACAGAAAAGAACTTGAAATTTGCCGTATGTTTTTGAAATCTGATTTCATTGTAGATGATCATTTTTGAATTTGCATAATAAGGTGAACATTTTGCTGCCTCCCTTCAGGCTATGTGCTTTCTTTCTTTTCGTTATTCAATCAAATTCATTGCTCTCTTTGAGGAAGGAAAATGATTATAGAAGTAATTTATACACCCCTGCCAAACTTATCCGGTCACCATACTCCAAGCACCCTAAATGAAAATGATAAGTTAGTAACATGTTGGATCACCCTTTGCTGCACCACGACGAGGAATGCTGTCGACAAGCTTTTTCGCTCCTCTGAGGCGACACGTTGCCAGTCGGCCTTTAAACGATCCAGTAATTAATGAGGATTAGTCATTGCGTCCTTATGGAGCATTATCTCTCTGGGAGAAGTCTGATGCCTTGCCAAAAAATCTTCCATCTTCTATGCCTTCGCTGTAGCAAGGTGGTTTTCCAACATCTCTTTAGTACCTTGGGACATTAAGGCTGTGTCCAAAGAGTTCGATCGATGCCGCACGCAAGTGCTCAAATCGCGTGATATTATAGCAATTTTACGTGACGGATCTTTCTTGTCATTTCAAGTTTATTGTTTTAAACACTACATCATTAGAGCATACAATATGGTTAAAAGAGGGTTTGTGCATGAGTTTTAAATGTGCTCAAAATTCATAAACAAGAATGATTCCACCGCATGGCGGATAAAAGGAGCACATTTTCGTGTTTTAGCAGCGAGAATTCAGCCTTGGATCTCTAGAACTAACCTTCATTTTAAAACACAGAGAAATCTACATAAATATGAAAACTGAATTGCTAATTCCTAAATAATTAAACTAACGTAAAAACAGAATTTAAACGAATAAAATTGAGACTTTTAAACAACAAAAAAATTGATTTATCAAATGGTTAAATGGAGAGTATGGTAATTCTCTATATAAGCGGACTAATAAAAGTTTTTAATTTGTGAATTTGTGAACCTTTTTAAACGATGTAAGCGTCAATTGTTGAATCGTTCTGTGTAACAATTAATTGTTCAGCAGTTTAACAAGTGGTGAACTTGCCAGACGGTATCAGGTTTCTGATGAAGCAGTTAGAAGTCATCTGCACCGCCTAGGAAAGACGCACAAGTTGAGCAAATGGGTACCCCACACATTGTCTGAATCCAACAAGAATCAATGAATGGCAGCCTGCATGTCGTTGCTTTCTCGACATCGTAACGCACCCATATTTAATCGAATACTTACCAGTGACGAAAAGTGCGTCCTGTATAACACTCCTAAGCGTTCCAAACATTGGTTGCCACCCCTGGGACACCGTGCCTCACACCTCAAAGCCACCCCCACACACGCGGAATATCATGCTCTGCGTCTGGTGGACAAGACGCCAAATGGTTCACTATGCGCTACTATCAACTGGCCAAACTATCACTGGAGACCAGTACTCCTAGCAATTGGAACGTGTGCAACAGGCACTGCAGCAGAAGGAGCCAACATTGGTATCGCAAAGGGGTACTCTTCCTTCATGACAAGCCGGCCAGGTGGCCGAGAGGGCTAAGGCGTAGGCTTTCTAGTTCTCGAGTCCGCCTGGTCGTGGGTTCGAATCCCGCCGTGGGCATGGATGTTTGTGTTTGTCCCGGGCTGCGTACAGATATAACTTGTGTAAAAGGCGCAAAATGACCTTAGAAGTCGACGCCAAAATTTCTAATAAACAAACCAACCAACCTTCATGACAATGCCCGGCTACATGTGATGCGGGTGACCAGGGAAACCATAGAGCGGCTTGGCTTGGAAAGTTTGTGTCATCCACCTTACTCACCAGATCTTGCTCCAACGGATAATCACCTTTTCCATTCTCTGGACAATCATCTTCGTGGAAAATCCTACACCAGTGATACAGATCTGCAAAAGGCACTCACGGACTTCTTTGAGTCTAAGGCGGCAATTTTACAGCCAGGAGATTGATCAACCGGAAACACGTTGGCAGAAGATGCTAGATGCCAATGGGGATTACTTTGGGGACTAGCGATACGCTACTTCTTTTGTACATCATTTTGTTTTCCGGAATTAAAAACGGCAAGAACTTTTGTGGTTACCTGGTAATTCTTTATATTCTATTGATAAAGCCTTTCTATGTAATTATTTACCGTTGAAGCGAGCGATTAGCTATTGACAACAATACGCTTAAAAGAAATTAACAATTGAATTTATTTATTTATTGGCCTACCACTCTCTAAGAGTGAAGGCCTTTGTTTTC
>JAHWFO010013951.1:845897-864607 GCA_023313115.1 Rhysida immarginata
CCCCCCCCCCTTGTGAGGGGGGCTAGGGGGAGGGGGTAACTTTGAAATCTTAAATAGGAACCCCTATTTTTAATAGTATATTCAGATTGTATACAATATTTGAGAAATGTTTTATTATCAGTGTTTTTTCAATTAATCCAACCGTTTAGGAGATAGGGGCCCTGAAAGTGTGGAACCTTTAAAGTCTTGAACCCAATTTTATCGATGAAGACACAGAGATAGAGAGTGGGTCTTACAGACATTCCTATTCTGCTTTTTAATGGTCTTTAAGAATCCGAAGTCAGAATTTCAAAAAATTCAAAATAAGTGCACAAGTAAACTTTTGGGGGTAGAGACAGACTGGTCTAACTATAGACGACTGATCGACACTGATATCAATGATTTGTATTGTTAAAGCTTTGTACAATTGTGTAGTGAGATCTATACTATAAAGTGTTCACTCTGAGTGGTCAGATTATTATGACCACCTGATGTTTGTAGGCAAATTAGCTATGATTTCGCACTGAAGTTGCCAAAGAGCCGGACTAGTGTAAATTGGGAAGCAGGTTGTTTACCACGACATTGGAAGTGATTTGTTTCAGAAGATTATAGATAAACGACGTGATTTAGCAGCCTTTGATGATTGTTGGCGCTCGGAGGCATGGAGTTAATATCAGCAAAACGGCTGCATTCGTTAAATGTTCAAGAGCAGCTGCTGTTAAATTGTTACAGACTGGACTGTCTGCCGGAAAACTGGGTCTGAACGTGCCAGTTGTGGCCATCAATGTTCGGGCAGAAAGGAGAGCGGCAAGACTGATATAAGACAACAGAAGGGCAACAGCGCATCAAATTACTGCATATGTTTATCAGGGCTTCTCTCAAATGATCTCTGAACGCACTGTTCGCCATACACTGCATAGTATGAAATATGGGAGCCGAAGGCCAGTTCGAACACCTTTGCTATCTGCAGTTAACAAGATAAAACGTCTCCAATTCGCACAGGAACACAAGGATTGGACAGTTGAGCATCGGAATAAAGTCATGCGGTCTGATGAACCACGTTTTCAGTTGCATCATGCAGATAACAGAATGAGAATTTGACGGAAATTGCATGAAAGCATGGACCCCACATGCATGAGTACAATCATTCAAGCTCGTGGGGGCAGTCATGGTTTGTGGCATAATATGGGTCCTTTAGTTTGTGTAGGAAAACGTCTGAATATCAGAACATACCTAAATATCTTTGCTGATCAAGTTCATGCAATCATGATGATGGTGTATCGCAATGGAGATGGCTTTTTCCAACGTGACAATGCGGCATGCCACGCTACTCGTATTTTGCAGGAATAGTTTCAAGAACAAACAATTCCTGTGCGTTGTTTGCTGCAAAAACATTTTATGCTACTGAATGTATGCTTTAACCCCTATGTTGATTCGACAATTTAAAATGATAATAAGGCGAGATTGTTGCGATCGCCACGAACGACGACGAACCTGGCTTAGGTGGCCCCCATAATGACCAAATCTCAATCCAATTTAGTATTTGTGGGAGAAAGTTGAAAGAGCCATCAGACAGGTGGTTCCAAATCAACAAATTTAACACAACAGGACCGTGTTATTCATCAGGCAAAGACTATTATTACAACCTATAAGAAGCAGGGAAAGACATCATCTGCCAAGCACAAACATCGCCCAAAAGTCGAAGCTCACTGATAGAGACTGAAGGGGTTTGAAGCGGACTGTGGCCAGAAACCACAAGACAACAGCATTCATTGTGTCAGATTCCTCGCATCACCTTTCAGCATCTCGTGGAGTAAATGCGAATCGCCGCATATTGAAGGCAGAAGGTGGCCCAACGAAGTACTGATGGGATGGTCATAATAATCTGGCCACTCAGTGTACATTCATCCTAAAGTGTCGATATCTGATATGGAAATGTTGTTGTTCAGTGCGATAATGAAATATTTACCAACAACTAGACCAGTCAGTGACAATATGGAGGTGGATACTAATATTGCAATTATGACAATTAGCATTATCAATGTAGGTGCTACATTAAATTTATACGCTCTTAGCTTTATGAAAAAACATTTTAATTTACATTTTAAACCCTTCGAATCACGTATTACATTAGGTGGCAGTACTATAAGTTTGATGTTTGCGCGAAATATTGGTTCTTGTCTGTAGCCATTTCTAATATACTCCTCTTATCATTGACCAGTGATTTGTAAGTTGGGAATGCCATAAAGGTTTGGTTAAAAATTTATGATGAATTGCAAGTACATTATTTGTGTGAACGTTTTATATCAGAAATTAATTTTTTAAAATTGTGTTGCACAAGGTTTTTTTCTTATTCGCCATGTGGCCTCAAGACGTATTCTACGATTTAACTAGCTGCCGTGTCCCAACCAAAGACAAATGAAAGTAAGAGACCGGCAGTGCCCTATTCACTTCGCTGAGCGCTACTGGTGCCACCGGAAGTGCAGCAATCGCCATGTCGCGAGTGGCAAAAACCTACGGCGGCGTATGTTCTCAATGTAATTTCAACTGTTTTTGTAGATGATTCAGGAGGTATTATTAAGCATAATCTGTTTTCTGATTTTTTTAAAAAAAACGTTATTGCATTAACTAACGATAACGTATACTTTTAATGCCTTACGAATTTTTAAAAGAGCACGTAAAACTCGCAACTCCTATCGTTATAATGGAGGCTTAGCCAGAGACAAGTGAAAGCATAGATGAAGAAAAATGAAGAAGCAAAGTTATTTCTTCATCCATGGAGAAAGTAAATGAAATTAGAGGAAGGATGAATTTTTTTTCCAATCTTAACTGATTTTTATTATTAAAAAAGTTGATTCTTGTAACTTAATCAGTTTTTAATACCTAGTAAAGATTTTCACTTGTATTGCTAAATAAAAAAGTAAATTTGAAGCCTCTTCATACAGTATTACAAATGGAGTTTCGAAAATAGCTTCAGTTAAACAAAAAATTTAAATTTAAATATAATAAGTCGTGATAAGACACTGCGTATATTTTCTCCACTTATTTTTTCTGTCAGCCGCTTGGTTTCATGGTGATATCGAATATTACAATATGTGATGACAATAAGTCGAAGCACATGATCGCCAGAAGGACTCAAATGAATGGCGAGTTAAATTAGTGAAAATATTAATTTTGTTTTTGTTAGAATTTTGATAGGCGTATTCAATTTAATTGCTGTTTGCTTTCCTAGATTATAAAATACACTTGTAATGATTTTTTCTGAAATTTTGCACAGGTTTACTACATCTTTCGTTGGTGTGATAAGGCCTCTTTATTTCTTATTATTATTTCTTATTAAGGCTGTGGCAGCTCTGATATTGCTCTTTCAACGCTTCTTTACATTGAATGCAGATTATAGATTTAATTGCAGACCTAGAAACGAATCACAATATTTTGACAAGATTTTAATATCAGGGATTGGATAATATTGAGACGCATCATCTGATATGGATTCATGATTATATTCATCAGAGTTATACATGAATTAATGTTTTGTGCCCCTGCACTCAATTTTAACTTGGTAAATTTAATGCCAATCAATTTGTCATTAATTTAATGTAATCAATTTAATAAAAAATGCTGTATAATTTTGTTGCCGAAATAAAAGATGTATCCACTCTTTACGAAGAATGTCATCCTTTGGAAATCTACAACGCAAATGTTTCGTTTTCTAATTTTTTGTTTAGCTTTGAAATAGCTATTATTCACGGGTGTAAGAGCTTGGTGCTTATTTCGTGAGTGACAATTGTTTTTTTTTTTTAATGTATTCATCACAATAAAAACGTTTATACTGAAATATTAGATGTTTATACTATAAAAACTTTTAAAAGCTGCGTCACAAAATTGTTTTAAGATAATAAAAAAATGCAAGTTTAATTTTTGTTAATCTGATAATAATGGAATATTTGTAAAGGCAGGACATTTAAACTGGAAAGATATTTAAAAGTTTAATTGCTATCAATAAAACCTATTATAATTTGTCAAATATATTAGCTAATTGATTTTAAAATTTTAAATTAAAAGAAAACCTGGTAACCTAAAATATTTTTGAAAACATACTTAAATTGTTTTGTTGTTTTTAAAAACAAAAAAAAAAAACGAAAAGGAAGAAATAATTCTCAGTTCAATAAAATAATCAGCTTATTAATCCAAATATTGTAATAAGCAATAATATAATTAGTTGTGAACTGAAGTATTGGGTCTTTTAAAAAAAAAATGATTTGACCAATATGTATGAGAATGTCGTCCAGTTAGTTATTAGAAGGGGGGATTATAATTTGTACATCTCGTACAAATCAACAATAATTTGGATTATAATTAGTGAACTGTATATTTTATTTTATTAACTTTCAAATTATAATTTATAAAGGAGAATTTTCCTAGTTGATTGTTTAATATAACTCCTCCTCCTTTTCCATTTAAACTTTTTTTTTTTTTTAATTTATGTTTAAGAATAACTTTATTTATCACTAAATAACTTTTTATCGGATGGGCCGATTTGGATGATTATTTTTTGTTTAATAGAGCAAGTTCTTCTTGTGGTCCCATAATAAATTCATCCATATATTCTAAGTAGATATTATAAAAAATAATTGTTTGCGATTGATTCACATGCATTGCCTCCGGCGATCAGCGTTTCTTGCCAATCCCGTAATGGCGGCGCGAAGGCACCACTAGAGGGGAGGTCACTGCCAGTCTCTTTCTTCATTTGTCTGCACATGCGATGGCGAGAGCAACGCAGTGACGTCAGTCTCGCGAGGTTCGATTGATCTGCGACCATGCATCGACCATCGCGAGGGAGGAAAATCTACAGGAACTGTAAAAATAACCTTCGATAGTCCATCGTACAAGAATATCATTGTTTGCATCGTTAGAGCGGTTAGTCATTCCATGAAATAGACTGATTGCTGATTGCTGATTGCGCGCTTGCGCAGAAAACAAAATTAGTCACTTGTGGAAGGAAAGCGTGTGCTTTTCGTTGAATGTAACATTGCCGATGGCAATTTTAATTTTAAAATTTGTTTTAATACTGTGTAGTATTTTTTAATTAAAATATCGACGAAAAATAGAAATTCAATTGCTGAATTATCATGAAAGGTTTTTGTAAATAGATAAAAATTATTTCAAATAAAAACTGAAATTAAAATTTATTTTTTCCTATTTTTTTTTTTTTTAGCTTTTATTTACCTTATTTCTAGAAGCATTAGATGAGTTAATTATAAATCGAATAACTTAAATGGAAGAGTAATAAACGGTTTTTTTTTTTAAACTGCAGAAAAATAATACTACAAACTTCTCATCAAACGATATTTTATTCAGGAGGGCCTTTAAATAATTCCGTCGATAATATTTCGACCACCTGCTAAAGTTGAAAACAGAGTTAAATAAGTTTTATAAACACTTTGCAATAATGAAATTTTGTAATATGCTATGTATTTATTGGTCTTTAATTAGGAATACTTTTTCATTCGCTTTGTTTTAGTGACTTTAATGTTGCGAAATTATTGAATTTGAGTTTAATACTGAATTTTATATTTTAGGAAAAAAAAAATTGGATGACGTTCATGCCTTCTTACAATAACACGGCCTTATCAGTTCCGGATTTCAATCATTTTCCCCCTAAATTATCAAAAGTGTTTTTTCTAAATCAATTTTTATAAATCTCTGTGTAACTTTAAAAATATCTGAAGAAAATGATCAACGATAAAGAATTTGATTATTTATTAAAAAAAAAAAAGGGGGAATTTAAGAATAATTCAAACTTTAATTTGAACATCTATATTTTCAAAAATTATAAGAAATTTAAAGTGGAAAAATATTCTTATGGGTTTATTTTATGCTATTTCTCATTTTTTTCACTGATGAAATGATTACATTTCTATCTATCACTCGGCCACGGATTTACTTCGTCTCATGGCGGATTCGAGCGTCCTTTCCCACACCGTAGTAAGCGTCCATCGATAAGTAAGTAGGCTTATCTTGAAACAAAATAATCTGCTGACCCACTTTCTTGTTAATTCTATAGGCAACAAACTGTGTCATTTCTTGTTATTCAAATAAGACAAAAATCGCTAAAAATTTGTACTCCGATATTGTGTATCGCGAGCCAAACTATTGATGCATCGCACACTCGCACTCTCTCTGCGTCGTTGCGAGTGTTGGTCTCGCGAGAGCTCCCCCTCCTGTCGCGCGACACTCGTTCGATGTAGAGGAACAGGTTTTTGAAGCAAGGCACCACGATGATGACGTTTCACGTGAAATTCCGCCTCTTTTTCCATCGATGTCTCGCCATCGCATGTGGAGGAACACTGGTCCCAACTCAGCCCCGTAGTTTTTTTTTGATTCCGTATCATTATCTCGTGGTAGGCCTGTGCGAATGTATGCTGCCATACCAATTTATTTATTTATTTATTTATTTTAGAAGATTACAATAGTTCCTCAACTGGGGCCAGTATGGGGAAAAGAAAAGAAAATTAATTAATTAATGTTAGTAATAAAATTGTTAGGCAAAAGTAACGATTTTAAATTCATTTTGAACAAGTTACAGGAAGGTAAGCAACGAATGGGTTCTGGCAACTTGGACCACCACTTAATTCCGGTATATGTAACGCAGCGCCTTAGGTAATTGTTCCTATTCAATTTCTTCTTAATATTGGATAACAGTAGGCCTAACATCTCGTAACGATTTGATTGAAATATTACATGCCATATGTTAGCATTGAAGGTTAGCAATGGTACCTTATGTCGCATTGTCCAGGGAAGACAGTCAACATGTATAGGTGTATCCGATTCAGAATGACATTAAATAACCAAATCCTGTAAAAATGTCTGTCAGCGGCATCAATGAACCCAGACAATGCCAAGAAAACATACCGCTGACCATAACAGTCATCATTAGCTTGTATTATTCCATTGAAAACATAATACCTCTCTGTATAATAAATAAGTAAAAAATCTTTAAAAGAGCCAGGCATATCCCATGATATTATTATTATCTATTAGTCACTCCTTTTTCTGCGAATCAACGATTCTATCTTCTGCCTATCATAAAGCAAAAAGAAAAAAAAAACTTCTTTCGATTCTTGTTTAATTCGGTTTCTGGGAACTCATTTCACCCTCACTATCAAGACTTTTATGAACCTTGTAGTCGTGGTAAACGCCAACTTCGTCGACCGCTTCAAGACGTCCATTATCAAAATCACACTTCGGAAATGGCTGTTGTAATAGCGAGGGATAAAAATCGAAAATCATAGGTTCTGTCGATACTTGTTCGTCAAATTTAATGTTGGTAGGGAGAGAGGAACCCTCTGAACTCGCTCAAAACTATCTCAGACATAAATCAAACATGCGTCTCTACGTCTATCTACATAAACCTTCAGAAAATATTTAAAATATGCCAGAAGAGCTGAAAACATGGTAAACGTTTATTGTCATTAAATATTTATTCAATAAAAGTTTATAGATATTAATGGGAAAACGGGAGGATGAATTCCGCGAGCTGGATTCGAACCAGGGACCAGAGTATCACGCTCGTCATCTCTACCAACTGGGCTACCGCGGGCACGTGACTACAAGGTAGTCAAGGAGGAAACCCGAAGATAGGACAGGCTCCTGGCTCGCAGATCGGGAATTCCATCCTTGATTACGTCGTAGTCCTTAGGACACTTGGAGACAGCTTTCTCTCCCGTGTCCTTGGTAAGCCATATGTTAGAGGCGACGAGCGTGATTATTAAGTACCGAAAGGTGCTTTATGCTATCAGTGTGGGGAAACGTGTCTGTCGGTCTGTCTGCACGTCTTTCTGTCCGTCTGTCCGTCTGTCTGTCTGTCTGTCTGTAACTCAAACACCTCCGAGGCTATGAAAGATTTTCAAAATCTGTTTTCGTCAGTCGATGAATATGGTTCATGGCACGAACCAGTTACAAATATTATCTAAATCGGTTCATTGGCAAGTGCACAAATGGTACCTCTATTTTCCCGCCTAGCAATTTTCAATGGGAAGATGTATTCAGTAATATATCAAACAAATCGTAATGACGAGATAGCTGCGGTTATTCATTATTATTTTCGTCAGTCGATGAACATGGTACATGGCACGAATCAATCACAAATATTATCTAAATCTGTTCAATAGCACGTGCACAAATGGTACCTTTACGACCCCATCTAGCAATTTTCAATGGAGAGATATATTAAGTAATATATCAAACAAATCGTAATGACGAGATAGAAGCGGATATAAATTACTATTTTCGCCAATTAATAAATAAGGTTCCGGGAATGAACCATTTTGAAAATGGTTGAAATCGAAACAATGACACGTGCTCTAATGGTACCCTTGTGACACCCTCAAAAATATTCAACGATAAGATTTGGCATGTAATATATCAAACGACTTGGAATGATGTGTCATGAATGAATATAACGTAAAATTAACGATAGTCGAAATTGCTTTCAAAGAACCTGGTTTAGTGGAATCCTTATGGTTCATTTGAACTTTCAATGCTAAAATATGGTATGAAATATATCAAACGACTTGGAATGGTGTGTCAAGAATGAATATAACGTAAGATTAACGATAGTCGAAATTGGTTTCAAGGAACCTGGTTTAGTGGAACCATTATGGTTCATTGGAACTTTCAATACTAAAATATGGTATGTAATATATCAAACAACTTGGAATGATGTGTCATGAATGAATATAACGTAATATTAATGATAGTTGAAATTATTTCAAAGGTACGTGGTTTAATGGTATCATTACGGTCCATTAGAAACTTTCAATATTAACATAGGGCGGTTTAAAAATATAGTTCCGCGAATGGTTTAGTTTAACCTTTCGGTAATTGGTTTTGTCTTTCCTTAATGGTTTTTATATGCTGAAAAGCATATATTGTGTGTCTCTGTTCGTCTGTCTGTCTGTCCAACGATTACTCGAGAATGCTTTAACTTTTTCAAATTCTGCTTTCGCTCAAATGAATTATCAAAATTTTTATTAATTATGCAGCATTGTGCAATGTTAGACGAACCCAAACCTAATATATTTTTAAAATCTAATCAACGTACAAAGGAATTTAAAATTTGAATCTTAATTTTCCCGTTTTATATATATTTCTTCAACACTGTGGGACTGCAACCATTTTACTGTCATTTTGGCTAAATGGCTGCTGAGGAAATCCAGCCAAAATATATTAGGGCCAGTCAAATGAAAACGAGAATTTTAAAGGCGTTGGTAGATACCTGAACAAATTTAGAAATTAACACAAGCGTTAAGACAAGCATCCCATCACTCCACGAGTAGAAAAGACGCGGATTCCCTTGTCATAAAATTCCCTTGACTGCCGAAGTAGAAAAGCCGTGACCTCCTGTTGGACCTCAGCGTCCGATGTGACTCGTCGTTTTTTCAAATGTCGTTTCAACGGTCTGAAAACGTTAAAATCGCACGGTGCCATGTCAGGACTATAGGGAGGATGTTCTAGGATATTCCATTGCATCCTCATCAGTTGCTCCGTTGTTCTATTGGCCGTATGAAGCGTGGCGTTGTCGTGAAGCAGGGTTACTACAGCTGTCAGCATTCCCGGCCGTTTGTTCTTGATGGCCACTCGCAAACATTGCAGAGTTTCGCAGTATTGACCCGCATTAACGGTATTGCCCTTAGGTGTGAACTCGATGAGAAGAGGTCTTTTCAACAACGTGCGCTGTTCCTCCTTCCTCGCGTTTTGGATGACGAATGCCATTACTCTATCTTACGTCTTGCTTTTGAAAATCGCATACAACCAAGTTTCTATGAACACTAACGACCCGCTTGATTACGCATCTGCCCGAATGCTACAACGCACCGCCACGCGCTGTCCTTTCTATGATCTCTTTTTCATTTGATTGACACTCATATATCTATCGTCTTTAAGATGCTGATTGATAAATTGCACCAACTTCGTTAGGCATTTCCTAACCTAACCTAACCTAACTTAACCTAACGTTTTTCAGCATCCTATTGACTCTCTCCCACGCTGTCAGTGCCGCACATTTGGTGGTGGTCATATTACATAACGTTTGACGCAATTAAACGAACGATTTTGACCTTCAGCTTCTCTTCGCGATACCGTTCCTCCACTCTCTGTTTTGCTCGATATCGCATTTTCCATTGTAACAAACTTCCGCGAACCATTGTAAGGGGATGTTGCTCCACACTTCTACGCGTACCTTTGCGTTGGCCTTTTAACGTTGTAGATCCACGGTTTCAAGCACTCCTTTAAGAAGTCCAAAGCCAAAGAAGTCTCAGGGTGAGGCGTCTGGGTACTAACCAGGGTGGATGAAAATGGGACCAACTTGATTCCAGTTCCTGTTTCCTTTTCTGGATAGAAGAACGTGAGGTGTGGCTCGACGCCTTATCCATGTGGATGTATGCTCACTTCCCGTATAGATGGGAGTTTTTTGATGATAAATTGGATCCATTACGCGAGTTGGTAGTATATCCAGTTGACTTTAACGTTATTAGCCATTTTATGCAATTTGAGCTTATCTTATCTTATCTTATAAGCGGGTTGTCAGTCAACAGCCGAGGCAGTTGACCGCAAAGGCACTTATTCCTCTAAGGAATATTGCGCCATACCCAAAAAGAAAACTTAGACCACCTAAAGGTAGCCAGATAGACTTAAAAAGCGAGTCAAGCTGCCTACGGCGTCCAAGTGGATATCTTCTAGAAAGGTTAAACCAACCGTGAAGTGACGAAAATGTGCCAGAGCGACACAGTCAAAAAGAATGTGGTAGGCCGTTTCTTCCGCCAAACCGCACTTCGAACATAGTGGCTCTTCCCGAAGGATTCCCATTCTATGTAGATGTTTACGGAGTAAGTCATGACCAGTAAGAAAACCGATAATGATCCGTACTTTGTTTCTATTAAGTTGTAAAATGCCTGATGTTAGACTAGGAGAAGATCTCTTAATCATGAATCTGTTTTTGACTGGTGATATTATCCCACCTTTCCATCATTTCTTGATGAGAGATAGTATTTATCTCCCTAACTGCAGTTTGTCTGGAAATACCGCAGAAAGGTTCAGGGCCAATAAAAGTAGACTTGGCACCCTGTTTATCTAAGGTGTCTGCAATCTCGTTTCCGACAACACCTTTATGTCCAGGAACCCATTTCAAAGTGACACTGTTGTGAAAAGAAAGGTCCTATAGGAGGTGCCGACATTCCAGGGTAAGTTTAGAATTAACCCTAGAAGATTTTTTGATGGCTTTAAGGGCCGCTTGACTGTCGCTGAGTATGAAGATACGACGATGTACATAAAGTTTATCGCAGACAGTAAATAATGGCCAATATCTCAGCCTGGAAAACAGTGGCCCAATGACCCAAACGACGAAAGCGGAGGGTTTTGGGACTGCCACAGTAAACACCCAGGCCCGATAGGCCGTGATGACGAGAGCCATCAGTATACCAGATGATGGCCCCCTTAGGGAGATGCCAACTCATCCCATCCAGCCTTGCCAGGGAGGGCCTGAGTAACTAATATCAGAAGGCATCTGAAGAATATGACTGGTTAGAACCTGGCTAATGAAAGTGTGAGACTTCACCCCAGGGAAGTCCACCCATAGCCCTTGATTACTCAGTCTATATGAACTTTTCCTGGCTACACCTTAGATATATATATCAAGTGGAGTCAGAGAAAGTATAACCTCTAAAGCCTTTGGTTGGCGTTGTAGAGACAGCACCCGTTATACTCAAACACGCCAATCTTTGAAGAGAGGTCAGCTTGGCTCTAACGGTTAACTGCTCAGACTTACGCCACCAAATTAGAGCACAGTATGTCAAAATAGGTCTGATCGCCGTGACATATAACCAGTAAATTATCTTTGGAAGTAAGACCCCATGATTTACCAAGGGCTCTACGACAACGGTAAAGTCCAACTTTAACTTGATTAATCTTGTAATCAAGATGTTGGTTCCAAGTCAACCTACTATCGAGGATAACCCCTAAGTATTTGACTTCATTTCTCATAATGATCTCACCGAATAGAGTTGGTATGAGATCATTAGAAATGGTCTCTCTTCGGCCTGTAAAAGGAACTAGAGTGGTCTTCGAGGGATTAACCCTTAGATTCCGCTCTAAGCACCATGATTGAACTTTATACAGAGCCGTTTGTACAAGATCACAAATAGTGAGCTTGTCGATCCCAGAAACGTAGATGAGGATATCGTCTGCGTAACCTTGGGCATATAAACCTTGGTCATTAAGAAATGAAATGAGGTCGTCCACAACTAGGTTCCAAAGCAGGGGGGAAAGAATGCCACCCTGCCGACAGCCCCTGGAGGGACGAGCAATAATCCCCTCACCCAACAGGTCAGATATAATCCAGTTGCGGATTAGTGGAAAAATTGCTTTGGCAATTAAAGCTTTAGCAATAGAGTCGTAGGAAGGGTTATCAAACGCTCCCTCAATATCGAGAAAAACAGCTAGAGCATACTCTTTATACTCCAGAGTTTTTACGATCCTTACCACCAAATGGTGTAGAGCTACCTCCGTAGATTTGCCAGACTGATAGGCAAATTGATTAGCGTGAAAGGGACCAAGAGTTCCAAAATCTTCTCTAATTCGTCCATCAATAATCTTCTCAAGGCACTTAAGCACAAAGGAAGACAGATTGATGGGTCGAAAACTCTTGGTTAGGTCATAGCAACCCTTACCGGGTTTCGGTATGAAAATCACCTTGACCAGCCTCCAGAGATATAACCAAGAGCTAAACTAGCCCTAAAAATTAAACACAGGATCGGCGAGATTACGTCTGATACTTGCTGGAGAAGTACCGGAATGATCTCGTCCGGCCCAGGTGATTTATAGGGATCAGGATTTAATTGCCCAAATGACCCTACGACGAGTAATTACTTCACCAGCAGCAGCCCACCCAGTCCGCGATGTCCTGACCATGGAGTCAAGATACACCGAATCCAATGGACCAATGAGTTCAGCGCCTGGGAAGTGAGTTGTAATAAGAGTCTCAAAGACGTCTCTACTGTTACTGGTGAATTCACCATTAGATTTCTTGAGAGTGCCAACCATAATAGGTTTATCGCATCTCAAGAGTTTATAGTCTGGCTCCTTCCTCAGTCTTTTGGACTGATTCACAGAACTTTCTCCATGAAGTACGTTTAGCTGATCTAACAGCTTTATTATAATCAGCGAGGGCATTTTTATAAACCTGCCACTCATTAGTCGTTTTAGCTTTCTTAAAAAGCTTCCTTAGTCTTTGTCTCTGTAGAGAGAGATCATGGTTCCACCAAGCACAGTGGAATCTACATCTCTTCCTCAGCAGAGGACAGTTGTTATGATACGATTGTACCAGGGCCTGCTGTAACCCATTTACACAAAGCTCCAGGTCAACAGTATCGTTGATTCTGGTTGGAAGACTGGAAATTGCGGAGCGAACGTCCTCGCGATATTGAACCCAATTAGTCCGCTTAGGATCCCTAAACGTTCTATCCCAGTCTGTACCAGTAAGTTATTCTCTAGGATAAAATCGAAAAGAAGTTTACCTCTGAGATTTGTGTCGGTACTGCCCCACAAGGTGTGGTGAGCATTGGCATCACATCCAACGACGATCGCCACCTTGTGAGAAGTCGATGTTTCCCATATTCTCTTGATATCATCATTGATGGGAGAAGTTTCCTCGTATGGAAGGTAGGCCGAGACAAACATTATGTCACGATCTAGACCGTCCAAACGAAGGGTAATTTTCGCCACTGCTAAGTCTCTAGAACACAATTGATACATAGGAAGAGCGTTAATACTGTTTTTAATCAACAGACAAGCACGGGGAGATGAACATTTAAAATCATAAATTAGTTTACCTCCACAGTTAGACAAACCTCTGATTCCGCCCTTGAAAATCCAGGGCTCCTGAATCAGAGTGATATGTATGTCCTCAGCTAGGAAAATGTTGCTGAGGTCGGCGACGGCCAGTTTCTTATGCTGAAGATTTTCTTGCAGGCACTTCAGCATTAGATGATGTCTTATCAGGTGGTTTCCCTATAACCTTAGCTTGGATCTGGGACAGTCCAATGTACAAAAGCCATTTCCTGTCTCTCAGAATCCTCGTATCCAGTTCAGGGATGGATAACACAATGGTTACTCCTTGATCCTCAAGTTTGAGGTTAAGGATGCCCCATTGTGTAGGCGATATGTCCTTATTCTGGATATCAATCCTTTTCAAGATATCCATACCAGAATATTTCTTGAACATGACTGGGAGTTTCAAGATAATCTTGGTGGTTTTGACGATTATCTTCACCTCACCAACCAAGAGAACCTGTCCTTCCCAGGGAGTGATACGCTTGACTATAGTCCTGTGCCAGAAGGCATATCCCCCATATGATTCATCAGTGGCTCTTGGAAGGCTTCCAACTGCTGTTCATTGAGCTGCTTGTCTGGATAGCCTTCCAGAACTACTGCCATTTTGGTTGATGTTAGAGCTTCGCGAAAATTCCCAGTTTTGGGTCTTTTGCGAAGCTTCTTACCATCCGATGAAGGAGTGTTACCCACTGGCCGAGGTCTTTTGGTCGGGGTATGCACCTCCCTATCAGATGGCTAGGGCCGATCTTAGGCGTTGTGGCCTTAGTGCCCTCCAACCTTTTCTTTCTGGATTTGGATAGAGGTTTGCCGCTGCCCTCACCCGAGGTCTCCCGCTCTACAGCAGGTGGCGCCTCAGGTTTGGGAGTGGCAAACTTATCAGTTTCAGATGATTCGACTGAGGTCATTACAACCTCAGTGGTGACACCTGTAATGTCCTGATTCTCCGAAAGGTCCTCAGGTAAGGTAAAAATCTTACTTTCCATAAAAGGTAGTAGGAACGCAGGATTGACGGTCCATCCCGGGAGTGCCTGCATGCCGGGATAAGGCAAAATACTCCTGAATGTCGCCAAGTAGACAGGAGGCTCCGTGAGAGACACTTTTAACCGAAGTGCCATCCACCCATTGGCACGGGTCGCATGACACCTTGGGTTCGGGAGTTGGTCTGCGTCCCCAATTGGTTATCGGGATAATTACGCTTGTAGGTAAACAGAACAACCTCAAAATGCTAAATTAAACCTCCAAATTGGTTAAATAATAACTCAATCACTACAATATAGAGCGAAGGGACTATCCTATCTTACTTTAGATGTACACTTGATGTTGTTGCAATTTTCTTTCTTCTTTCGATGTCTTGAAGCAAAAATTGGCCATTCATCACGTTGTGTAGTCTAGCGGTCGCCGATTCTTCTATTTACTTGCTTACCATTTGCTCAATACAGCACGGAGCTAAAGGAGCGCTTCCTCTATCGTCTTTCACTCTTTCTCAATAGTCTGCTAACTCATTATCTCCAGTTACTGATCATTTTTAAAGATTTTCACGAAATTGTTAAGTACTAAAAATTCTCTTTTCTAAGAAAACCCTGAATAACAAGAATTCTATGCATTGAATTCTATATTGCACAAACTTTGCCTTGCATTGTTGGTCATGAGACATATATTGTTGATCCTTGCATAGTGTTGGTGCATTGCGTGTTGACACCATTGTTGATACCTATTGTTGCACAAACTTTTATTTGCATTGTTGGTCATGAGATATATATTGTTGGTCCGTGCAGAGTGTTTGTGAATTGCGTGTTGATACCATTGTTGATAAGTATTGTTGCAGAAACTTTGCCTTGCATTGTTAGTCATGAGATATTTCTCATTAATATGCCTTGCCATAACCATGAATATCGATTTTTTATCAATAATTATTATTTTTTCGATATCTGAGGTAGACAGTGACCTTCCTCATGCTTTGAAGGTCATGTATGCGAAATTTTATCAAGATCGGAATAAAACTGTAGATTTGTATAAAAAACAAACCTACAAACCCACAAATCCACAAACCCACAAACAAACATCCTTCTTTATATATATAGATAGATAGATTCGGGGATGTCCTGAGTTTAATAGCCTAGGATTACCGGCTATCCGCCACCTGCCGACGCACCCAATAGCCGCTCAAGCCTTGGGAACTTGAGCTTACCACGAGCATAATATGCAGCTGCAGCCATAAACTCTTTGGAAAAATTCTCCTTGCATTGGTTGATGAATGTAGCTCGTCCTTTGACATCTTAGTGATGGAAATGTACAGTTCGCGGCTTATTGGTGTCACCCAAACTTAAACTAGGGTGACTACCTATTCTGTTCTCCCATATGCAAGGTACTCTTCGTAAAGTTTTCTGACGTTGACGGAAGTGCCATTCTGTCAGAAGATGACCACGACTTAAGCCGAACAGCAGTTTCAGATTTTCTAGAAATGATGCCTCCGACTCTTCTTTGAGACATTTTCGTCTTCTTGGACGCTGTGTAGGTGTTTTTTTCTAAGACAGCCATAACTGTCTTCACGCTGGTTGTGTTACGAGCAGGCTGAGATCTGTTTCTGGTCCGTTTTTCACTAAAACCCCTGTCCTGAGGTGGAAACTGTTTGTTCCTCTGAGTTAAATTATTGATGGTACTTTACTTACGACAAGGTTTTGCTCCTTGGACTCTCCAATTATGACGGAATAACGGAAAACTGTGTTGGAAAAGGCGCCCGTGTACCCTTCCGAAAAATGTGTTCACTTTTGCAACTATTTTAGGCTTAACCTTCAGCTCATTGCATGATGAGCCTTTATGGCGAATGCAGTCGCCACGCTTAATGTGATCACAGGGAATCGTGCAAGAAGGTCAAAATCTTTCATTGTTATTTGCCTCAGCTCTCTGTGGTGTGATTCAGAGGTTGCTATAGTCCATTTTGAACCTATTAAACAAATACAGCCTACATTCTTTGATCCACGTTTCATTTAATATTAGTTTATTAAATATTCGCGCTCTTAACCATAGCAAATATCTCTATAGGAAATCTATTACGGTACAAATGTTTATTATTGGTGTTGCGATTTGGTTTAATGCATTAGTTAGCGTTTGCCATAACATTTTAATAGCTTTGTTCCGAGTTCGATTAAAAATAAAAAGAAACGGTGTTGATCGAAACTTCGTCGTTTTCACCGGGTCCTTATCGATTATTAGAGTTTTGTTAATGCATTGGGAAATAAATTTCTGATTGTGTAAATAAATTAGAATAAGTGCCATATCCATAAATGGAAACACCTATGCAAATTGATTTAAATTTAACGCAAATTGGTTTTGCTTGAAAATGAGAGTGAAGGGTAGCTGTTGCCAATTTCAGAGAGAAAAATCGGAATGTGTTGAAACTCCAGATGACTTTACAACTTTAATAAGCAAATAGAAATTTATTCAGATAACGTGCAGAATCCTTAAAGTTTTTCATCAAGCAATGGCTTTAATTCGGTGTGACTTAATTCGTGATACGGCAGACATTCAACCTGATATCACTTTCTTTCCAAACTCGAGTCAGTATGTTCAGCGTAACCTCTGCAACTGCGGGTAAATTCCATTTCAGACATCAGCAAGATGAGCAGGTAAAGATTTAAGAAACACTCGAACTTTAATGAAACCACCAGATAAGAAAAACCCGAGAGGGGGTCAAATCAGGGGAGCAAGGTGGCCATATACGAGGGGCTTCAAATTTGACTTGGACTTTATATTTTATAAAATCAGGAAACTACAAAAAAAAAACAACAACACATACACCAGCTATTTCTCAAAGAACTCGCCTTGCTTCTCTACACATTTTTCCAGCGTTCTGGGAACATCTGGATACCCGTTCTGTAGAACTCTTCAGGCTGATGTCGAAACCATGTCAGAACAGCCTTTTTCACTTCCTCATTGGAGCCGAACCTCTGCCCTCCCAAGAACTCTTTCAATGGTCCAAAAGGTGATAGTCGCAAGGGGAGACATCCAGGCTGTATGCAGGATATGGTAAGGTGTCCCATTTTAGTTTGGCTGTGTGGTGTGGCATTGTCTTGCAGAAAACAAACACCATTGGTAAGAAGTCCTGGCCGCTTTTTCCTTAGTGCCGCCTTCAAAATGTCATAGTAGTAGAGTGCATTTATGGTTCGACGTTCTTCCAGAAAATAGACATGAATGATACCATTAATGTCCCAGAATACAGTGTCATCTTGAATTTCTTGGGCCTTGGAGTGTCAGCGTGTCGCCACTCCAAGCTGTCACCTTCCTTGTCATATCGCTGCAGCAGCATGGAAAAGATTTCCACCCGGGTGGTTTTGTGGTCCTCGAAGAGTTGCTTAGGACCCATCTGGCATAGACCTTGTTGAATTTCAGGTTATCGTGGATGATGATCTCCACACTGCCAGTGTGGAATCCGATGTTCAGTATGGAAGCCAATTCTCGGACATGAATCCGCCTGTTGTCCCTTATCAGCTCATTTGTTCGTGTGACGATGTCATCATTGACAGCAGTTGCTGGCCTTACCTTATGAGGTTCATTGCCGGTGGATTCTCGCCCTCCTTCAAACTTTTGGCACCAAGCAAAGACGGATGATCGAGACAAACATGACTCGGTGAACTGTCTTTGAGAATTTCAGATGCTTTCCCAGCTAGCATGCTTACGTAATTCCAATGTAAATTCCAATACGTAATTCCAACGTTAGGTCCATACGTTAGACTAACGCAGAAATGGTACGCTGTCTGATGGTTGGTTAACCGTTAGATCTGGGTTATTTTTAACATAATCCCAACATTAATATAACGTATTTCCAACAATTTTCTAAGATA
>JAHWFO010013951.1:864617-905406 GCA_023313115.1 Rhysida immarginata
AACGTATTTCCAACAATTTTCTAAGATAATCCCAACATTAATATAACATATTTTCAACAATTTTCTAACATAGCCCTGACATTAATATAACGTATTTTCATCAATTTTCTAACATAACCCCAACATTAATATAACGTATTTCTAACAATTTTCTAAGATAATCCCAACATTAATATATTATATAGAATTCTATAGAATATATTCCCAATGATTTCCTAACGTGATCCCAACATTAATATGAGAAACTGGGAAGGACTGTGGATAACGACATGACCAACTGACAACAACCTCTTGTCCACAAAAGAATTTTATTAAGCATATACGTATTTCGAACTCATTGAGTTCATTATTCAATGCCGATACAAAATTTGGTTGAATTACAGAGAATATATATAAGGGCCAGAGTGGCCATTATCCAATAAAAAGGTACAAATGTAAATTACAAAATAAAAAAAAAGACGAATGGGGGAAAAACAGTCTCTTAACATCAGAAGCGCGGACCTAGTAGAGATACTTCCTCCTGGTCGCGAACAATCGTTACAATCGATACCGAATGCCGATTATTAAAATTACAATGAATAAAATCAAAGAAAGTAAAAGATAAACGATGATACAAAATTAAGAAATATAGAAAATTAACTTGACTCTTTAAGCAATTTGATAAGTGTCGAATCTCCTATCGGGCCTGCGTCTCCGTTTAGTAACAGGTCGGGGTCCTTCTTGGAAATCTCCAACTAGTGTTTTTCCTAGGAAAAATTATTCGAACAAATGAATGCTCGATTTTTTATCTGTCGATACGTTTATTCGATAATTTTTAAGTAAATATCTAATAAATAATGATTAATCGAATAAAAATACAAATTCGCTAATAGTTATTTATTTTATTGAACAAACTCATCAATTACACGAATTTTAAAGAGAACAAATTACAAAATCTAAATTTTAAAAACTATTGTTTACAAATTCCAGTATTTAACATCTAAGCTCTGTAAAAAATGCCAGTAATTCGATTCCTTGACGGTGAAATAATTCTTCCTGCTTGAGAAAATAAACATTCTGACGGAACAGAGGTTGAAATTAAGCTAATATATTTTTTTGCAATACTATAAACATTGGGATAGATGAATTCCAAAGCCTATGCCTAACCGTTCCTGGATGGTTGTCATATTTTCATCCCCCTCAAAGTAATTTGAAAATTTGATTACTCGATTTTTTATTCGAAAAAAAATATCGGTTATTTAGTCGATTTTTTTTTCACGATTTATTCGATTAGTCGAATAAATCGATTAGTTTGGAAAAACCCTATCTCCAACGTCTCAGGTCGGGGTCCTTTTCAGCACCATCTGTAGGAAAAAAAATATACATATAATAATTTGAAACTATACACTAAAAATTACAAAAGCATGCAAAATAATAATAATAATTCAGAATGGCCAAAATTCATAGTGTCCCAAAAGTATTGATCGTGGTGACGATGAATTAAATAAGCTATAAAAAATAATCTCATATTAAACGAACAGCTTCCATTATTATTAAATAAATAAACGTCGTTTTCTAATAATACGATCATTATTAATGACTCTGGACAAGTAATAATAGTCTTATACGTATGTACAGTTTATCCTACTTGTTAAAATCCAAGTAAAATTGTTATTTCTATTTGTACTCAAGCAAACACAAGGTAATATGAATTTCAGATCAAAAAAGATTGCATACCTTATATGATTATTCCGTAGGAATAAGAAAACAGCAATTTCTTAAAGAGAAATAAATATTGTTAATATGATGTGAAAATAGAATCCCACAAAATAAGTGTTAAAAAGTTACACCAAAATACAAATAATTATATTGAAACATATATAATAGTAAGTTATAACTTACTTTTTTTCTTGGAGAAACAAAAAAGCAGGAAGCGAGCGTAGATGTCAATCTTCAATAGTCGATCAAAGACGTTTGTAAAAGGCGCGCTTTCAGTCAAATTAGATCAGTGGCGGCTTACTTTAACGGTCTCTGAATTAGATGCTGCATTGCTCTTCTGCGCATTTTTATTGCGCACATACGTCAATTAGTGAACATCCAATAATGGATCGCCATTTTATGCGGGCCATGAGTGAAATTATATTACGATTTCCCAACGAGTACCAAACGTAAGAATTACTTAACATCTAACCGTTATCTAACCGAACACTTTAATAACAAGATCTGAACATTTCCATTCTCAGCTCTTACGGTTTACCAACCTAAATACCAGTTTCCAACGGAAATATAACATATGAGTGCTAGCTGGGTTCACACCTTCGTTGTAGAGAAACCTGATGACTATTCGTTGTTCCAATTTAGTCAACGCATCGTTGTCCGCCATTTTGTTTTAACGAACAATCGGTTGTCATGGCAACTGAATGAGTGGTGCGGCATTTGCATGACAGACGGTAGTTGCCATCCCAACAATGAAAGTTTAGATTTTACAACAATGAAATTTACCAAAAACAAAGTCCAGGTCAAATGAGGAAATTTTCGAGAATGTTTAGATACACGATACCATATAGGGTTTTCTCCATGATAAAGAGCATGCCATACACTTTTAAATTCTCTGATGGCACAAAAATTGGCACGAATATGGTCGGAAGTTTAACGTTAATTCTCAGTATCTGCATTTGTGGGTGTTCATCTTGCCACTGATGTGAAATGTTGACCCATCGCTAAAGACTATGTTGTCCAGGAATGTTTCATCGTGGACAACATATCTGTTCGATTCAACAATTCTGCACAGATTTGCTGACGAGTGACTTTGGTTTTTAAATCTTTACGTGTAAAGGTTGACGTAATTCGCCCAAATGATCGGCATGCCAATCTCACGAGACGCACATCGCGTTGGTTTCTTAGGGCAAAGCTCTGTGTTATTCCACAAGCAGATTCATCATAAACTCGCGGCCGACCTGCTAATTTTACATGTCGTACAGAAAGGCCAGTCTCAACAAATATTGCTGCCAAGAGTAAATTGTAAGCCTACTTGGACGAAAATTACGTTGGGCTATAGTCGCTGAGTTCAGGAGGGAAACCAAACACACAATGAGCATGTTCCGCACAAGTAAAAGTAGCCATTTTCTCTGAAATGGTGCTAGCACTTCTGGTGAATGCATTTGGTATTAGGTCACTACACGAGTAAAATTTGATGTGATTTGCTCTAAAATGACACCTCAACTGACTCTGTACGCTATCTCTATATATTTCAATTTGCTTTTGAAGCTGTAAATTACTTTTTGAATCCCCCTTTCTACAATGCAAACAGAAATACAAAAAGAAAATGGTAATGAGAAGAAGTGGGTTTTTTTGTACCCTTCATTGTCTTAAGAGAGAAGAGAGCAAATAGAAAAGTCCTAAGAAAAAGAGACGACGAAAGAGAATAAAAAGAATGGGATGTAAGGGGGTGGGTGGGGAAGTAAGAAGAAATAAATTGTAGAAATTGAGATCTTATCAAAGTCGGAGCAACTCTTCTGGGGGGCATTTATGAACGGAGGCTTACACGTTTATGATCTATTTCTGCAGGGTCGTGTGCAACCCCGAAAACAGTAAAAGTTGGGTCGAACGTCTTCGGACAACTGGTTTAATTTTCCGAATTGCAGCCTAAATTCGCCTGTTTCGCCGTCCCGCCCGCTTGATCTAAGGGTCAATATTTTTTGCAGCTTCCCTTCTGGACACGCGCACACACACCCACTCTACTATCTCTCTCTCTCTCTCTCTCTCTCTCTCTCTCTCTCTCTCTCTCTTCCTTAAGATTGTTCGAGACTCACTCCGACAATGGCCGCCTGTAATCCTCGACATCTATTCCGTGGTCGTCCTTTGTCACGGCACAATTGCCCCTCTTCCGATAAACAACGGGGGACGAATATTGGCTCGTCGTTCCGTAACTCGACTAAAACCAAAGCGAAACACTGGGAGAAACGAAAAACAGGACAAAATAAAATAAAAAAGCCGACGTGATAATAAAAAAAGAAATAAAAGAAAGAGAAGAAGAGAGAAGTTCTGAAAATTAATTCTTTGTTATGATGGAAGAGGAGAGGCGATGAAATGCCCAGAAGAAAGAGAGGGGAATGTTATTTAATTAATATTCCAACTGTTTTGTGTAGATTTATCTTAAAAAATGTGGTTTTCAGTATTGTTGGTTAATCCGAAAAAGCATACAAAATAACATTTATAAAAATTAATCGCATTAAAAAAAAAGTATGCATATACGAGGGTTGATCAAAAATTTCTCAGTAAAATGTTCCTGGAAAAATATTTTTATTGCAGATAACGAAAACATGTTATTCCTTTTCGAAATTTATCTTCCTGCACATCGATGCAGCAGTCCCAGAGTTTGATCCAACTTTTCGTATAATTCCTGGAGAACGTTTTTGCCAAGCTTGGTATGAATACCCCTGAGAGCTGTGTTAACATCCTGATCAGTTGCAAACTTCTATCCCGAAAGTAGTTTTTACCGTAGGAACCAGCAGAAATCGCTAAATCCGGAGAGTATGGATGTTCCATGAATTCAGTGTTCATTTCGGCTATCGTTTCCTTCGTTATGTTAGCAGTGTACGCCGGCGCCTTGTCCTGGTACAGAATGAATTCTTGCTCCGCAAAGTGAGGTCTCTTTCGGCGAATGTGGCGAAAAATACGAGCTGCATGACATTTCCGGCGGAGGCAACCACCGTGCCTTTTTTTTTTTTTTTAGTGGCGGCGAACCTCTGTGTTACCACTCTGACGACTTTCTCTTTCGTTCAAGTTCGTAATGGTGCATGCAGCTTTCATCACACGTGACAACCTTGCTTAGGAATCACCAATCTTCATTTTGAAATCGTTTCCATCTTTTGCAAATTTTAATCCGAGCCTGCTGCTGGGCTTCTGTGAGCAGCTTTGGTACCTGAAGCGCTGAAATGTGAGACATTTGCAGGTGTTCGGCCAAAATCGTTTGCATAGTACAATACGATACGACGCATATTGCACTGATCTCTCTAACTGATAATTGTCCATCTTCCATGATAACGGTGTGAATGGTATTCACCACTTTTGTTGCGCTAACAGTTTTTGGTCAGTCAGAATGGTGGAATCACGCGCACCTTTTCTTACCTCGTTAACCTTTTTATGCCAATCATATATCACTGACCTGGTCATTGCATCCCCACCGTATGCTTGCTGAATTAATGGCACAGTCTGTGCTGCAGTTTTCCCAAGCCTAACGCAAAATTTTATTGCGCATCTCTGCTCAGTTTTTCTTTCGTGCAACAGACCAAGCGCAGCTAACAATAAATCATACGATAGCACCGTCTGCTGTAATAGAAAGAGCAAAGGAAGGTGGTTCTAACGATATATATGATTTCTGCTGTATCTCAGCACCTGCCATGCCCCGCACACGCAGCCGTATTCCTGGATTATGGGACTTCGAGAGGCTGGATAGTCTTATCGCCAAATCGCGGCCAAACAGTAATGTTTCTGTGATGGCTCGATGTTGATAGCAGTGGTTTAAAGAAAGTACTCACGCACATAGATCTGGTTCTGTATGTCCACGCTTTACTGTTCCACGACAAGACCATCGGGTCGTAAGGGAAGCACTAAAGACCCGCTCAACATCCACAGCAGATATAAGAGCTAGAGTAGCATTAACCGTACCAAGACGGAGCATTTGCAACCGTTTACTTGCAGTAGGACTGCAGTCACGTGTCCCTCTAGCCGGGCGTCCATTTCTGCAAGAACACCGTTCTGTGCGGTTGCAGTTGTGTCGCTAAAGAGCTGACTGGCGAGCTGAATGGATGTCTCTTCTGTTTAGTGATGAGAGCAGATTCTGCCTGCACACCAGTGATAGATAGACGTCAACGTGTGTAACGAAGACCGGGAAGGCGACATCTTCTACAGTCTACACAAGTCCAACACGGCGTAATGGAATGGAGTATCATCAATTACAACTTGCGCTAATTCTTGGTGTTTCTGAATGGAACATTGAACGGCGCAAGGTAGATACAGGAGATTGCAACAGGAGGGTAATGTGCTGTTCCAGCAGGATAACGCAATGCCCGTGCTACTTTACAAGCTCCCCAACATGTGGCTCGACTTCCCTAGCTAGCACGATCTCCAAACTTGAGCCCATTTGAGAAGAGACATCCATTATCGCAGCGCACTAGCGTAACACTTGCACAATTGCGTCAACAGGTTCTGGACGCTTGAAACAATGTATCCAGCATCTGTAAGACCATATGCATGCAAGAGTCGAGGCCTAAATTCATTCTCGTGGAGGGTATACGGCATATACCTTTGGGACACCCTGTACCAGGATCCTGTGCACATTTAGTGTTGAAATTTAAATTATATATTGTTAGCTACCTACACCATGCTCTTTTACAATTTCTTTAAAATTGACCAGCTTCTTCCATGTGATGGATATTTTTTTTCCTGGCAGTGTATATCATCGCAGCTTCAAAGAGCTTTCTTTCCTTTTGAGAGTCTTTGAGTTCTCTTGCTGTTTTTCTTCCACCATTTCTCCTTGAATAACAACTTCAGGGATTTCATCATCTGTTAACATGTCGTTCTCTAGAACGTTATCGCATTTTTTCCAAATCTTCGAACAGTGAAAATTGTTTAAAACTGTCGAGTAAAAGTGAAAGACCATGATTTCACCATACAGTCCCCTAATTCTCGAAAATTTGTTGGATATGTCTTTCCAGCAAGTCCCAGGAATTCTCTATGGAGTTGATAACTGAGCTCTGGGGCAGCCAGTGTAAATGACGGAAATCATGTTCGTGCTCGCTAAACCACTGCTGAACCAACCGTTCGCGATTAATGGTAGCCTTGTCGCCCATGAAGAAACCTTAATTTGCAGGATAAAAATACAGCACTGCAAAATGGACTTGATCGGCAAAAATGTTCAGTAGTCCGCAGAACGCACCCAACCTTCCGTGAATATCATCGGTAGGGTTCCATATCAGCTGTACAGCTGTAGAAGCTTCATCCTATGATACTACCACCAGAACCTTGACTTACTTCGATTAGGCATGCTAGATGGTGCTCCCGCTAAACCCTCTGCAGAGCGTCGATACAAACAGTGTGTATCGGGATTCGTCAGATCACATAACCTTCCATTCTTCACGTGTCCAGTGACGGCGTTCCAGGCACTGCTAAAGGCGAACTACTCCTTGTTTGAAGGGTTTTTCGTTTAGGCAACTGACTGCCGATTTGAATCCGCTTCAGTTTCTTATTACCAGATGTGGTTCAGGAACAGTCTTGGTTTAAATTTATAGTTGCACAGTAGATGTCCCGTTTGGTAAATGATGGCTCATGAATGATTATATATCTAGAATGCAGGTAGCTGCTTGTTTGTCTAAAGGAATAAATTTACATGTTTCCTCGCGTTTCTTATTTATTTATCAGCGTGTATGGAATAGTAAAAAATTTGCGATTCTTAGTGGTGAATACGCGATGTATATGTAAACGTTCATGTTTACGCTAAATTATCTTTGGATAGAAAGTTAGCTTTGGATGGAACTTTTTGAAATATGAAAAATAGATAAATAACGCGGACGATGCTGCTGTAAATAAGTTTACTGCGTAAATTGCTCTATAGTTCCGTTATTTTTTGTAATGTGGTTTTTATTCTCTTAATAATGTTGACTATTAAAACACGGGGCCCATTTTTCTACGAAATTGCTAACTTCTATGAGATTTGTTAATGCACGACTACTCTATGCTCCATTTACTGTTTATTGCTTGTACCATATTGTCTTAACGTTCCATTATTCTTATTAAAAATACCCCCCCCCCCCTCCAGTCTCTGTTGCTTGTGTTATTTCTGCTGCTTCCCGTCACCGAATAAAATTGTAGTTAGAAACAGTGTCTTCTTTCAACCATTCTCAAGTGATCGAGTGGATCCTTTTTCCTAGAGGAGGTAAATAATACATTTCTCGTTTCCAGCGACGGAGAAGGAACAAAGTGCCACTTGCCATAATTACATTGGTCGTTGGGACGTATACGGATGAGAAGGTTCACTTTAAATTAAACCCAGAGAGATATGTATTACGTCGACGATGTAATGGGCCGAGAAATGGAAAGAGCCAAGCCAACCTGTAATTTTGGTGGTGAACCTGGGCTGCCAAGTGACGACTGCCGTGACGTCATTTACTCCATCTCTTTCTCTCACCTCTTTCTTTCCCCCTTCCTTTCCCGAATGGCGCCATCTGGCTAATTGTTTCGATCTCTTGGCTCCCACACGTTTCATCATTTGGAGTTTTCATTTTAGAAAGAGGGATTTGTTGAGAAAGCTAATTAAATAGCATATAAGTGTTGTTGCACGAGTATTGCTGGTTCGCTCATAGTGTCTGTCGTAACTTAAAAAAATACTAGATGGAACCCGCCAAAATTTGATGGTAAACAACTGTCCATCTTATTATTAATCTCCATCCCTTTAATTAAAAAATAAATAAAAAATCGTCAGAGCAACAAATAGAATAACAGAGCAGCTCAAAAGCAGAGAACGTCGCACGGAAGCCAATTTTTGCAGATGTACGTAAAGACAGTTTTTATCATATCATTACGCATGCGCTTAAAGCAATTTTTATTTGTAAATTACCGCTAATTAATAGTAATTATGGACACAAAAACTGACTTTGACAAATCTACAGACTAAGATCTTTCATTTAAGACCAAATGAAGTTTCGAGATGCAATAGTTTTCTCCAACGAACTGTCGAAAGAATCACCCTTGGAACTTAAATATAGAGATTTTTAAAAAGACAGTTTGGTTCATATGAATAATTTTTTGGAGTGCTCTTTGAAAAATATATACTTAACGTGCGTCCCAAAATGATTGCATCACACCGATTCATGGGCTCAAATTCGTAAAAATAAAATCAAATGAACTGTTCATATCATTGGTGTATTTACTGAAATATTAGATACATTACACACCAAGTTCTAGTTGGATATATTACGTTAAACAAAACAGAGAAAAATCTGAACAAAAAAGTGGAAATCCTGGACTAAAGATAGCCTCACCCCTTGAAAATTTCCGGTACCTGGATTACTCTTGAGGTGTTGTTTTTATTAAAGTCCTTGCCTCGCGCGGTGTTGTTAGTGGAACTTACAGTAACCAGCTTGTGACAGGTCCGTGACCTTATTACAGCCTACAAGAAGCAGAACCCGAACAACAGGGTCATAGCCATGCAAGATTGGCCGATCTCCGAAAATGGAAAACAACTTTCTACGACTCGGTGGTAATTACAAAAAGAAAAAGTTAAGTGGCAGACTATAGAAATTTCTGAAAGGTAGACTAATTATTAAAAAGCTGAAATGCAACAGGTATCTCTCCGACAGTTGGCACGTGACCCTAATGTCGCAGTGAGTAAATCAACAGTGGGCAGGGTTGCTTCTTGCAGGAACATGCTTAAGTATAAGAAGAGGAGTCAACCGAAGCTTACATAAGCACACAAAACAGTTGATGTTCCTGGGCCAGAAATAACAGCAGATGGGTGGGAAAATGGCACCAAGTCCTCTTCTCTGATGAAAAAAGTTCAACTTAGATGGGCCAGATAGTTGGGCACTCAACTCACACGATCTTCAATGAGAGGAGCAAGTCTTCTCCAAGAATCAACAAAGAGGGGCACTCTTAATGGTGTGGGTTTCCTTCAGATATGGCGGAAAAATTAATCTAGCCTTTCTCACATCCCGTATGAACCAATACAATTATCAAGAGATGCTTGAAATGCATTTACTGCCCTTTGATGAAGAAACTGGGGGTCCATACTGGTTCTTCCAACAAGACAACGCCCCTTGTCACACAGCCAATTCAACTTGAAAATGGTTCTTAGGCAAAAGTGTACTTCTACTGAAATGGCCTCCTTGTTCTTCTGACCTGAACCCATGGAAAATTTGTGGGATATTCTTTGCAGGTCAGTTTATGTACATGCATTGTAGGCAAACTGAAGTCTTTTTGCAAATGCAAGTAATTATGAATTATGGAAAGTGCTAGATGATGTTACAATTTTGGAACTTGGAAACCTTTGAAAGAAGAATGGTTGCTTGTTGGACGATGTATTCAAGCGGAGGAGAGAGAGGGGAGATCAGCCGATTAAGACAACTGTCATTAATTATTGCGAGGGATGTAGGAGAAGGTGACTTAAAATGGATAGTTGGGTAAAACGGGATACCATGGTTTTCAGCTAAAGTAAGTGTTGCCATCTGTTGGCGATCATTTCAACATTTAACAAAAGCATATTCAACTGTTGGAAAATGGTGGACGGCTGTGTTTAACGCGAACTGAGTTCTACAGTTTCTCAGGTCAGTATGTTTGACATTTTTGATGTAAATTCACGCGCATATTAAAGTAGGGCTAGGATCTTTGTATCTTTATTTAAGTGAGCGATCTTTATTGAGTTAGAATGATTATTTAAGCTGTATATTCCACTTAGCGGTTATGCTTAAATCAGCGTTGCATTCACCTGGTGAATTTCTAACTTGGAAGACACTATTCGGGTAAAATGAACCATTCGTCGCTGCTCTCACATTTTACATAGTGTGTGGTCCATTTTACCTGAAAGCTCCTTTCGATATGCAATGAAGATATTTATATATATTTAAAGGAAAATTTAATGCAATTGAATCAAAATTATAAAATGTGATAAAGTAATAATGTTAATAGTCAAATAATTAATTAATTTGTATTTAATAGTAGTCTTTTTTAGACAATCCCGTTTTATCCGCATAATTAGGGTAAAATGAGAAATTGAAATATTTTAGAAAAAGTTTTTTTATGTTTCATTGATCTAATCAGCCTGTTAATTTTTTTTGGCGTTTGTCCTTAGGTAACTATCATTGCAAAATATTTCATTTACCAAAATATAATATATATATTTTGCTTCAGGCACTTCCAAATCCTAGTTATCCCATTTTAAGCCACCTTCCCCTACTTCAAGCAGATGTGTTTCAGAAACTCGTCAACAGCATGCACGAGCGAATACTGGATGTTATTTCCCAACCGGGAGCATTTGTGGGTCGTTAGACCATAGTGAGGCTACCTTTATAGGATAGCAGATTCCCTCATTTTTCTTTTATTTTTTCTATTTTGTTCAGTGTAAGATAACTAATTAAAGCTTAGTGTGTATTGTCACTGATATCCATGTAAATACATGCATGTTTTCACCAGTTCACTTGGTCTCATTTCTTTGTGAATTGATACGAGGCTATCATTTCGGGATGCACCTTATATAGCGAGTAGGTATAAACTAACCTTGAGATAATGAATTGAATCCTTGAATCCACGGAGGCCGTGGCCTGGTGGGCTTTCACTGAACCCACAACTTCTGGCAACGTTAAGCAACATGAGGCACGGCTAATCACTGGATGGGCGACCTATCAGTGACACACAATCTTCACCACCCCCCTCCCCGGCTGCTGCGACCATCAATACAGCAGTTGTCAATCCAGGTTCTTCCAGGGACCCAATTCGTCGGCCTCTGGCTTTACAGGCTCTGCGTGGATGTATTGGGTTCCACTAAAAAAAAAAAAAAAAAGTGCATTCTAGCGGTCTCTTTTGAGTACAAAAGTTGGAAGATCTTTCAACAAATGTAGGAGAACTAAAGGAATATGTGGTGAACCCCTGGTCTACCATTGACTAAGAAGTGCTTCTTCATCTTACTGACTTATATGCCATTCTGCATACATGTTGTAATTCGGGCCAAAGGGCGTCCAATAACGTCAACTTTCTGGAGTATGGCTAGTGGATGGTCTCGGATTGGCCTGCTTTTCACCCTCAGGAATGGCGCCGCCTCTGGTTTGCCATTGTTATTTAGTGCACTTTCTTGGAAACAACGAAACCTCGCTTCTTGCATGCTTTCATAATTTCGGAATAGCTCAATTTGACGTCGGAAAGGGCTGTTATGTAGCCTCCCAATACCTGTCAATTTTCGGTGGCATAACTCAATGTGTTTAGCTCCCTGTTCGAATATTAACTATTTTAGTACCTTCTCTAACGTGAAATGAACGCGTGGGCCATTTTTAAATATGCTAATTGTTACCATAGATCCCTAGCAATCCCCTGAATGTATGACTTTTTGAAGCTTAAGTTTCACGGTCAAATCTATACTTTAAAATAAACCTAAACAAACATGTTAAAATTCCGTGTATTATACAGTCTCGGTTATCCAGATCTCCTAATAACCGGAGCCTCTATTATCCGGACAACTAGTGGGAAATTTTGTGATGAGTACGTGAAGAAATCATTCTAATAATGTATTCTCGTTTTTCTTTTTCTTACAATATGGAATCCTCAGAATATGCAGAAACAGCTGCAAAAGTTAGGTGATGGAATCACACTTACTGAAGTGACAAGAACATCTTTTCAGACTTTTAAAAAGACAAAGCGTTTCTTTACATGAATTGAAAATACTGTACCGTTCTAATCGTCAAATTTTTATTGCAATTTTATGCATATGTTATTTGATTATTATTAGTAGGCTACATTGCGTCTGTACGTATTTACTATATTCATATTCATGTACTGTTAAAAAAAAAGTAAAGCTTCTCTTACAAACGCTTACACACATGTAATATTTCTTTTAAATGTTTAAAATAGTGTAAATGAATTGTTGGCTGATCTATCAATCGATAATCCGGATAACGAGATTGTACAGTAATAATGCTTATTAGTACCATCTTATAAATGGTAAAATGGTACATTCTTTAAATGGTACGTGTCCTGATTGAAATGCCTAATCATTTAAATTGATGTTATTTTACAGTATTACAAAATGGTGTAGGTTATTTATTTCCATTTGAAGGCTCACCTGTTCTTCACCTTGTGATTTATATTGGCTCACCCTCAAGAGGAGGGGGAAGGGGAATGAAGCTTACCATGAAGGTTAGCAGACCACGATGCTTGAGAGCCCGTATCTGAGCAGGCAATTTGAACAAATCATTTAATCGCGATTCCTATTGACATTAGTTTTAGCAAGAGATAACAAAGCCCTTTGTAAGCACTCGCAAATGACTGATTTGTGCACCTCTAATGATAGGGTTAACTCGGAACTGAAACTGATTAAATGAAAAAACATTCTGGGAGCCGCGAAACGCATTTACTTTTTCTCCTTCCCTCCCCTCGAGGGACCCACATCTTTGGTTTTCTCACTCTTTCTTTGGCGCCCACCTTCCCTTCAATTTCTTTGATTTTTATCTCTCTTCATTATCAGGGCTTCCTCCGTTCATTCCGCTCCTGCCACTCTCTTACTCGAATCTTTTCATCTTACTCTCCTAATAGGAAGTGGAGGGGGATAAGGGGGCTTTTCCAATGCCTCTTTCGTTTCCCTCTTTTCTTTATTAACAAGTTTATGACTGTCCTGGAGTAAATTTTATGGAAGATTTCAAAAGCGTTTAAATAGGTCAGTTTTTTGAAATAGAAATTTATTTTCAGACATGCAGTTGTCTGCACCATCAACTCCATTTGATGATATTTTAAACTTTAAATAAAATTTTAATTGCCTTGAATTTGATATTTTAATTTACTGCATAAAACGCGTTAGGTCTTTCGATAAGAACAGACCACGAGTGAAAAATAAAGTTAGGATTGGTACAGAGACTTGAGGCAGTTAAAATTAAACGCTTTTTGACTTTCACTTCTCTTCGCGATGCCGTTCCTCCACCATTTCTTATGTTCGATGTCATGTCTCCTGTTATGGACAATGGCCCGATATCGCAGTTTTCATTGGAACGAACTTCTGCCAAGCATTGTAAAGGGGGTGCTGCTCCATATTTTCCTTAGGCATCTCAGTGTTGTAGGTTGACGGTCTCCAAGCTCTTTTAAATAACCCAAAGCCACAAAAATCTAAGGGTGGATCGTATGGGAACTTAACAGGGATGGAGAATAATGGAATCGACTTGATTCCGTTCCTGTTTCTTTTTCGGAATAGTAGATCAGTGAAGAATGTCAGTTGTAACTCGACAACTTATCCATTTGTATATGTAGTCGATGAGCATCTGTACCCGTAAAGACGAGAAATTTTTGGTGGTAAATTGGGTCGATTACTTTTTTTTAGAAGTAGCCTGAGTTTACTTCAACATTAATAGCCACTTTGTGCAATTTGAACATACCATAGAGGCACAATATGCAACTGCAATCATAAACCCTTTGGAAAAAGTCTTGCATTGGTTGATGAAAGTAGCCCGTCCTTTGCCATCTTTACCGTTATGAATAGCTGCCGGCTTATTGGTGTCATCGAGGTGTACCCAACCTTTATGTAAATGACGTTCAAAATGAAGGTGATCATTCATTGTCACCTGTTATGTGCAAAATGACGTTCAAAACGTTTTCAGGGGTTGGTGAGGCATTCGCGGATGTGCCGTTTTGTTAGATGATAAGCATGGGCCTTGTGCCGACACTAAAATTTCAGGTTTTCCGAATGATGTCCGACACTTCTTAGAGACAATTTGACCTTCTTGGACATGTGACGCTGTGTGAGATGGGTTTTCTAAGACGCCATAACTTGAATTCTCTTGACGTTGGCTGTATTCCAGATAGGCTGGGTTCTGTTTCTGGTTCGTTTTTCACTACGACTTCTGTCTTGAGGTGGAATTATCTGTTCTCCTGAATAACATTACTGAAGATATCTTTTACTTGAACTATCCACTTATTACGGAACAACTGAAGACTGTGTCGGAAAGAGGTATATGTTCCCTTCCAAAATCATGTCCGATTTTACCACCATTTTAAGTTTAACCTGGTCTACTAACTGCGTAGAAGTATTCTAAGGTTTTAAGGCGCATACAATCGTCACGCACGATGCAGTCACGAGGAATCGTGCAACAAGATCAAAATCATTCATTGCTGACTGTCTCAACCCTCCGTATATACGAAGTTTGCGACTAAAGTTGGTGTGAGAAAATTGATTATTCAGATGCTACCTGTGCATAGTCTTTAGGAGGCACGAGATAATAAATGAAATATTATATTGGCTTCTTAAAATAAACTCTTGTAATTATTTTTGATTTTTGGAATCTGATTTTCATTTGTCTACAAGATATTTAAAAGTTATAAATCTGGATGTGTACGTTACAAATGAACAATGTTAACATGAAATACTGGTATTAAATTTATTTGGTTATATATTTGACAAAGCCCTTGCATTGTATGATCAAAAGTTTCCGGTAACCTGACCTGTTCGTCCCTTTGATTTTTTACGGCCTCTACTTTCCGAGGAGACCTTCATCCTGCACGTGGTATTTCGGAGGTCTATGAAAGCAAATCCATTTTTTCAACCTCTATCTCTTCAAATTATTCCTGCACGCACTTTACTTTGTTACAAATATTAATGTTGGTACAGGAATAATGTCACCAATCCAAAATGATTGCCACAATGCTGGAACCTTGTCAAGAATATCAAAGTAAGTTGTAGACGTCTTGGTTCCTACTATTGGAACAAGTTGGCCCAATCCAAACAATGAACCTGAATCCAAGCGCCAAAGTCTGCGATGGAAACACCCACGATCACCACCTCCCAAAAAATCAAAGTCAATCCGCAATAGTGACGCAAATTTCATACGGACGAAGAAGTTGGTTGGCTGGTTTGTTTGGTATTAACGTCCTTTTCAATTGCCATGGTCATTTCAGGATGGCGTTATAGGGGCCGCAAATTTTGCCTTGCAAGGGTTCTTTAACGTACAGCCGGCAAACGACTACGCGGGACCAACGGCTTTACTTCCCTTCCGAAGGAAGTGCGTGATCTCAGGATTTCCCCCCTGAAAAAAATCTTTGTCGTCCTCGGCCGGGGTCGAACCCGCGTCCTCGGACATCAGAGGCGATCACGCAACCACTGAGCCACCGAGGCCGATGGACGGAGAAGTGCAAGAAGCGGTTCAGAATTGGTTCAAACAACAACCCAAGACCTTATAAGAGAAAAGTATTCGCGCCTGCTGTCATAGTTGGATAATTGTTTGAACTACCGCGGTCGATATTTTTGAAATAAATTCATTTGTTTAGTCCCCATTGCGTTCGGCCTGTTATTTATTGAATATAACTGTCTTATCGCTTTGCCATTAAATTTTGATTGCGCATATGTTGCTTATTATGAAAGCGGTGAACACTGGTTTCACTGAAGTTCATGTTTTTTACGCTGAGGCCTGATTTTTATTTTGCTCCAATTTGCAGCTTCCCTGGTTCCCATCGCACGATTTTAAAATGCGCTAATTTTCTTCCTGTTCTCTCCCGGACTTATGAGCCCCCGCTGCGTTTGTAATGGGTTATTTACTTCTTTTAATTAAACATGGTTAGCCATGGTAAAGCAGCACGAAATGCGTAATTAAAGCTTACGCCATTAAACCGTTGCTGTCGTCTAAAAGGAGTAGCCATGGTTAGCTGCCGTTTAAAAAGGATCCTTGCTAGTTTCCTTGGCAATAAGCAGTAAGCCTATTTGCACTGAGTTTTGGCAAGTGTTTGCTCCTTTTATCCGATCGGTTTTAAGAGGAAAGGGGCGTTTTGCTTCAATTTATCGGATCAATTGCTTAAAAGCGTCGGTTAATCCTCCCTTGCCGCCAGGTGAACTCTTGGCGATTTCCCATCCGGAGAGTTTTAAGGCCGAACCCCAATAGCACTACTTTGGACCAATATTTCATTTCCCTCCGTCTAGCGTTTAATCTAGCCTATATTTTTATGCTCCTATTATAATGTCATAAGGGCTTAAATTAGTTTGCCCATTACTAATTTAATTAACCTATATACTCGTGTTTCATCCTTTCTCGCCTAATTAACTGTCTCCGTTTAATTTCCCGAATAAATCAATGTCTTCGAAACCGGAGCTGAAAATTGAATAAAGAATTGGTCCGAAGCCCCGCTGCTGCTGCTGCTTAAAGTTGAAGCCGTAAAACTTTTGTTAAATTATACCTCAACTGGTTTTAATTATTATTAAGATTACTACCCCCTACCCGTCTCCTTTCACTTGCAACGCTTACCCCTTTTCACTAGCGTTTTGCAATGCTTTCTGGGAAGGAGATAAAATGTTGCGCAGAATGAGAGTCTGCCTTTCATTTATTCTCTCACCGCTAAGAGACTCGTTTGCTTCTTTGTGTTCTTTAATGGGTACAATGTATCGAAAACTTCATAATCTGTTGCTGCTCCCACCCTAGGAACAAAATATTGAATAGCTGTTTGGTGAAAAGCGAACGGATTGCGCCAACCTATTATTCAAACTTCTGTTGTGTATAAAAGGGTGCCTTAAATCATTAGGGTCAAAATTCTACAGATAGTAGACGACTGTAAATTGAATGTTTTGAGATAGGGGACCAATAGTCGAAAATGCATATTTCAAGCGTCACTAGATCTTGAACAAGTAATACGTGTTGAGTAACTTTTTGCTGGTTTCTTTTATTATTGTATAATTACTAGTGTGTCTTCAAATCTATTCTCCTTGAAATAGATAATTTATAAATGGTTATAGCTTGACTGCTTATAGTTCTCCTTGCACAAACAGACTTATAAACTTGCGAGTTGGAGGTCTTCATGATTTAGAAACTGTGGATAAAGCAGATATCCATAATCAATGAGCACACAACAAGGTTGGATATTTACTAATGATCACAATATACAGATTAGCACAGGGAAGGGTGTACACAGGTTCTCTTTAATATAACCCAAGCATTGTATATGACATGACCGTTTCCATCTTCGTGGTAGCTTCGTAATTCTGTCAGCAGCCGCAGATCTGTCGATGCCATGAAGGTCACGTATAGCGTCGGGAACCGCTTGGAAACGAATACGGCCTCGGAGCTCCTTAAGTTTTGAGAATTATACATCAACGTCACCGGGGCTAAGATCTAGAGAATACGATCTTAGTGGTATTACTTCCCAACCCCATCTTGTGAGCAGGTCACAGACAACACCAGCATTGTCGTGGAGGATAATGGGTGGAGTGATAAGAAAGTGACACCGTTTTCTCCGCAGGGCTTCTCTTGGATTGCAAGAAACGTGAATAGTATGCAGCATTTACAGTTTCTCCGTTGGGTACTCCGTAAGAAAGGATCACATCATCGCAATTGTATGCTACAGCTTGAATTTTGTTCACCCACTTCCTTACCGTATTGTACGATAAAGCATCGGCTCCTTACTTGGCCTCTACAAATACTTGGTAGCACTCCTTAGCAATACGGCTCCTTCAGTTTCAATTTTAAGCCAGGAACGCTGATCCAATTTGGAAAACACATTCCTTCACTGGCCTTCTCTTTAGAACAGAATGTGTAACGTTAATGTGAAAAGAGCAATGCCTATTACAAGGTGGGGAGGGAAAGGTAAGGCCTTGCATGTGCCAATACAGTTAGGATCGAACGTACTCTATCACCATACCTTTCCTGGACTGCTATGATAACTATTAAATTTCCAGGACTGCTGTGATAACAATCCCCTCTCCTCGAGCTGCAATAACAGTTGCTCCATGTTTTGATATCGATTCAGAAATGCTTTGGATGATCCTCTCGGAAGCTGCACTTGTGTGCCAAGAGTCCTTATCCCATACATGTTTGAGAGACGACATATTGGCGTGAAAGAAAAGGTATACGGCGTGACGCTAACGACATTCTCGCAAGGTGTGGTTAGACATCGGCCTGCTGGACTATAGCGTCAGAATGCACTATACGCATGGCTAATTTGTGCGTTTACAACTATCCGGATGTAGCAGTTGCTGTTAAAGGTACCCGGAGTTCGTAGTAGGTGATATCGATATCCCAGTAGCATCCGTCATCATCCATGAGCGCTTGCTGGGTGATAGTGTTAGGGTTAAAATTATGATAAAGATAATAAAATATGTGAAATATCGTAACAGATGAATGGACCGAAGAATAAAGTAAACAAAATTAATTTAATGGCTTTACAAGATCCAGACAACTCGCTGGTTAATGTAATAGTTTAGCTTCAAATAAAAGTCTTTAGAAAAGCTTATTAATATACATATCTAATAATAAAGATAAACTGAAATTTTATTACAGTTGCACTTAAGCGTGCTCACAATAGTTAAGATCTCCTTTTAATGGAAAAGGTGGGATATTTTCCTTACACTAATATTGTTAAATAAGCGGAGATCGACTACAACTAAAGTTTAAAGACATAAATCGGGATTATACTCTTCTTAAATTATTCCCCCACTGGAATCATAACATGGTGCAAACAATATCCGTCAGTGAAGAGTAGGAATCCAGAATGAGGAATATCTGGCGTTCCAGTCATCGACTAATGAAAATAAATTAGTAAATGGCCAACGAAGATTGCATATTAACTCCTTACTCCTGCAACTATACCAACAAATAATATTCTATACAAACTAAGTCTTAATCTAAATGCACTAAAATACACAGTTTTATGTGGATCAAAAGTTCAATCTTCATATCTAATGCCTTGCAATACGCAACTGGGCATAGTCGGGCTAAAAACAGGTAAAGAGGGTTCCACTTCCGATGAAACGATTGAGCAGTAAACGGTATCTACACAGCGCATGTAGTTTAGCGCTCGGCCGGGAAAATTACACTACCACTCACGCTTTGTCACGGTCCGTTTCTCGGCGCTACGAAACAAGATACGTCTACCCGACCGAAACGGCCGTGACGTCAAAGGCGGACGCTCACGCTCTCGAGAGAAGAGCGAGGATCACAGAGGGGAAAGTGAAAAGAGCGGCCAACCCGTCAAGACATAATGGGAATGCCCGAACACGGAAATCACGAGACGCAGAAAAAAACCGAGGCTAGGATTACGGTTCCCGGCTTCCAAACAAGTAACACAAAATACGTGCTCTGAAAAAGATAAACTGTGTCCCGAGTTTTCTAATGTAAATTTACAAAACGATAGCACAGCGGGCCTAAGCGAAGAGAGTGAGCCAGGAAGGAGAATCACCTACAGAAAATTCTCAGTTCCATCATGTAGGAGCTTATCTCTCCACTAAGAACATTTTGTGTTCTTTCAAATTGGCAAGAACGGAAACTGCGTTTGCCGTACGACGGTGGAAAGGATATCATCAACAATTGCGGACTGTCATGGCATTTTCCCGTTTGGTCTCCGTGGTTTCTTGAATGAGGATCTAGGCTGTCTCGAAGGACTCAATTCTTTATGATAATGTTTGGATTCTCAGCAATATCGTTGGACTTTCAGGGTAAACTAAAAAGGTACTATTCAACTAGACTTTTTCTTTTTTTTATGGCACGCCATCGTTCCAAACGCCACTACGGTTTATTACAATTCTTTTCTTGGGCATAAGCCTGTACTTTTCTCAGCTAGCGGTGTCTTCAGGCTAGCTCTTGATTTTAAGCAAATTGTCAGTTATAAGCGGCCGTAGTTTCTCTTCATTCAGTATAATTCAGTTACCAAAGTGCTACGCCTACTTTAAATTCACATCTACGGATTCATTTACAATTTTGTGTGTATTTAACTGTGTCTTCGAATGATATAATTGTGTGCTACTAAAGTGATAGTGCTAGTGCGTATCGCAAATTTTACGCATCTACGATAAAGTTGTTTCAACTAATGAACGGCGTGCCTCATCCGTATGTGCCTGTTAAATTACAAATGCCCTTATATGAAATTTGGAGCCCATTAAAGTGTTTGTGTTAGTGTGCATCCTGTTGAGTGATTTGTGTTTAATTTCTCCATGTGTGATTTAATTCTCTCATTCTGAATTTCATAACGTCAGGCCGCTCAATGAAGCAAGGGTGCTTAACGCCAATATCCAGGAGACCTTACCCGTGTCGAGTGTGTTACCGAAACCGACGTGTATTGCCTACAGTATCTTGTTGAATTATTAACCTATCAAATTATACTGTCCTAATTAACTACATAATCTGTTCCTCGAAGTGATCCGTAAAGAGTATCGCACCATCATCTGTTTTATGAACTTAGACTCAATTCCTGATTGATTATTACAATTGCCGTATCTTCAAGGCGAAGTGTAATTGGGCTATATTAGTTTTGAATAAATTACAGGGTGATTCAGTCAATTTCTGACCATTTCAGTACTATGATTTATTGACCCATTAATGTTTACAAACTTAGCATTTCAGTATGATATTTTAGGCAGTTCAGAGTTTTTATTCCCCTGGAAAAGTCTTGATGATATGCTCAATGTGACCACCACGAACGTTTTAAACTGCTCGCAGCCGAATGGTGAAGTTGTGCATAACTCTATCCAGGATTTCTGCATCCACAAGGGTGCAGCAGTCGACGATGCTTTGTCACAGCTGGTCTAGGGTTCTTGGTGCTGTAGTGAACACACTGTCTTTAAGGAACCCCCGAGATAAAAATCACATGGGTTTAGGTCAGGACTCGTAGGGGCCAAAGAAAGCCACCTCCGAATCGATCTGGAAACCTGTTTGAAATGACACGATTTCCGAATTTCTGATTGAGAAAGTCTAGCATTTCATTAGTGGTGTGAGGCCTAGCCCTATCTTGTTGAAACCATTGATGTCGAAGCGGTATACGCCTCCTTTGCAGCTCTGGGATGAAGAAGGTTTTCAACATGTTAAGGTAAGCCTATGACGTTACGGTGCCCTCAAAAAAGAACGGACCAATGATGCCTCTTTTGGAAATCGCGCACCAAGCCATAACCTTTCGTGGATGAAGAGGTGACTTATGGATCTCATGAGGGTGCTGGGAACCCCAAAAACGAACGTTGTGTTTATTAACGTCACTTGACAGATGGAAGAAGGCCTCATCTGACACCCACAGGTTGTCCACAATGTCCTGATTGGCTTTCATTTCTGCTCCAAACTCCATCGCAAATTGTTGTCGCTTCTGTCTTCCAGTGTCTGTTAACTCCTGATAAACATGGATCTTATACGGGAACAGGTGTAAATCCTTTCTCAAAATTCGCCACGTCGTGGTATACGACAGCCCTTCTTCAATGAATTGGCGGCTAACAGATTTTTTGGTAGGGGAATCGACCAACCTTGTGCGAACATTTTCGACAATTTCGGCCGTTCGAACACGAGCTTCGCTCCCGCCTTTTTTCTTGCCTTTAACACATCCAGTGGCACGAAATTGCTTGACAAAATCCGTGATGCTTGCCTGCCTGGTGCGTCTCGACACTTATACTCCTTCCGGAACTTTCCTTGCGCGGTTACAGGTGATTTTGTCTCGAAATACCATTCGACAACCTTGCATTTCTGCTCTGTTGATAAAGCGGGCACCATTTTTCAACAATACGATTTTCATGCAGCGCCGTTGCAACAATACAAACTCCAACTATTTAGAAATTCGATATGGCGCTCATATTCTTTCAATTGTTTATCCCTAATGCACGTCATTCGAGTGAAATGGTCAGAAATTGACTGAATTACCCTGTAAGTTGTTTCTATTAAAATTTGTTCTCTTACTTGTATATACCTTAACCTCGTTTCCACTGCCACGTGACACGCTTCCTCCAAATCGGGAATGTAGTAAACATTTAGCAACGTAACGTTTTAACAAATACGACTTCGGCTCGCAATGTACGAAATAAACGAAGCCTTATTCACATAAGTCTTCCTGGACCTTCATGCAAGAATCCTCTTTGGCCGCACGGAAAAATCCCCTGCACATGTATCAGGGACCAGGTTTGTGATTTCTCGCTCTCCGTACCGAAGTCGAACCAGAACAAAAGTTCCATTTGTGTAAATAGTTCTAATTAGGAACGATTTATAACGGTGAAGGGCCCGAGGAATCTGTTGAGCAACAGCACCCACCGATAAAGAGAAGAAAAGGCATTTCTCTTCCTTTTAGTTCTGGCGTCGTCGTCATCCAGCTGCTCGTCTCTCTTCGGAACGTGAACTACACTTTTCTTCAAGAATACGTTCCTTCTGATAACAGTAATGTCCGTTGGGCCTCTGTTCCTCCTTTCACCATTGAAAGACCGAAAATCCTTGCTTCTGTCTTCGCGGGCTCACTCTCTTCATCTGCCACGAGCACTCTCTCGCCTACTCGGCCTCGAACCCCGTGCTCTTCTGACGTCATAGATTTACTTCCCATTACGTCGTAAATTGGATACGTCAGCAAGTGCTCGATCCCTTCATAGAAAAACCTTTTCTTCCATTTACGCCTCGGAAATGGACCTAACAGAATCATTTAATTACTAACAAGAGTTTCTATGCATCATAAAAACTGACAAGTAAGAGTTGTTTTCCGATTTCGCGTTTCCATTGTGTCACGTTGTAACGTGCACGTGATACTTTGCGTCGTTATATTGTTTTGCAGTTTAGTATTCTAATCAGCGAAATAATTTTATGACTACACTTCAGCTGTCTCTACTTCAGCTCTGGAAATACGTATATGGCGAATGCATGCTGCCCAATCGAGTTGGTCATGTCGTCTGCTCTATCGGCTGCGATCGCCATGACAACAAATGAACAGTATGAGGGTATGTTTTTTATCTTGAATACTTCAAAAATAAAACCATTCAAAATAACTCTAGGAACTTGAAGTCAAGCTATGGGCATTCTATTGCAGCCATTAGATGCCCTAAATGCACTGGAGCAATACTGACTAATAAGCGTTTGCTGAAGTTTTATTTTTGAGTACTGTGATAAGATCGTAGTAAACGTTGTGTTTTTTTTTCTAGCTTTAAATCTGTTACAGTTTTTGTTCTCTTATTGCATCCTATTTAATTTAAAATCAATTCTGAAGAGAACGTTATCGTTGGAATCAAACCCACGACCTTTGGCATTTGAGAACTCCGTCTTAATCTTTCTGCGAAAACACTAGGGAGCTGTAAATTTGCTTAGGAGAGAACTGCCGTTAGATTTAACCTTTCAAGTGGTCTTCAGTTAAGCCTTCCTTATGATTTTTTTGATCTATTTGTTTTGCTGAAAATTTAAAGATAGCACAAACTTCCTCTTCCGGTGTATCGATTTTATTGAACCTAAGCAAAATTCTCATCTCATCGGTAAGTGCTTATGGAGATAGATTATGTACTCTCATCTCAACTACTGTACGTAAAGTTCTTGTGGTAACATTTTTTGCCATAAATTTCAACCTTCTTGGATCTAGATCGCCGGAAGAAACTCTTCAACTTTCGGTCCAGAATTATAATGTCCATTATTTATATATTAAAGGCTTTTATGTAAATCAGATATCTTGAATCTCTCTTGGTTTATAGACTCAGTTAACATTTTTCATGTATGCATTGAAACGAATCCTTAGTTCAAATACGAGCGCGATCCAACTAAAGCCTTTTTGAACGGCGTGAAGAGGTTAGTTCCGTTTTCTCAAGTCATCCGCATTGTAACACTCTAGAATAGTAGTCGGTTAATGAAGATGTAAATAAAAACCCAATCCAACGACTGTTCCAGAAAACCAATTCTCTTTTAATGAACAAAATCTTTACGTGACAGTTAGAACAATGCTACTCTGATTTTAATATTAAACTCGGGTAGGAAAACATTACTGTCGTCATGACAAAATTTTACATTAATTCGTATAAGACATTCATCTCTGAGGGGATGTAAGTTACAAATGGATATATAAAAATGAAACGAGTACTGATTTGAAAACTACTTTTATTTCACAAGCCCCATCAAAACCAGTGAAATCAAATTTTTTGGGCTGCCGGTTGAACTATGCGGTGACTTCCCTTTGTATAGTTTCATCGTCGCTTCAAACAAGAGGACCAATTAGCTTCATCGTAGGGAAGGAGTTCACCCGAAAGATGATGTTTAAGAGGACCGAAGAGAAGAAAGTCGTGAGGAGCAAGGTCAGGGCTATACGGAGGATACTCGAGGACTTTCAACTTGAACTTTCTCAGCATCTCACTTGTCTTTTTGGCAGTAAGAGGAAGTTCACATTCTTATGGAATTACGAGGGCATGCTGCTTATCATATAGCCCTGACTTTGCTCCTCACGGCTTTCTTCTCTTCGGTCCTCTTAAACATCATCTTTCAGCCAACAATGAAACTGTACAAAGGGAAATCACCGCCTGGTTCAAACAGTAGCTCAAATAATTTTATTTTACTGATAATGGTTTTATATAGACCTTCTCCTTTTGACCGAAACTGGAGTGACTGCGCAGAAGCAGTTATTCCAGTTTCCGTTTCAAGGGGAAGGTATATAGTTTTTAGTGTTAGCGGCCTGGTCTTGTGTAGCGTTCATGTTCCCTTCGGTTTGTCCAGAGATCTTTTCACTCAGCCAAAAGTTTTGACGCTTTTCTATCGATATCTGACTGGTTGAGTTCAAAAGGATGTACACCATGGAATTCTTTTCCGAGCAATGATTAAAACGGGTGAATGTAGTTTAGATTTAATAATTACTCGTATTTTTTAATAGCCATGTAGATTGCTCTGTGATGACTGCTGTTTAAAGTAAATGAATTCTCACAGTAAACAGAGTCTGTTTTTGATGTGAAGTGATTTTATCGATATGGCCTCTGACTCCGTCTTTCGATTTCAGCGTATGGGTTTTTTCTGTTTTGTGATCAGTCTTCGTGTTTTCCTTTCAAGTCCCTAAAGAATTGTGTGTGTGTGTGTGTGTGTGTGTGATATCCGTATGATTCCAAAGGAATAGGATAGTACAAGGATCGTGTAATTGTTGATGGCCTTGATTAAATTTCTGGACTTTAAGTGTGTTTTCAAGTATTGTCTCCAACCTATTATGAAGATATTGTTTAGTGAGTGTGCTATTGATGTGAGCATGCTCCATAAGCTTAGTATTTGTAAACTTCATCGTTTTCCATAACAACAATGTGACTTGCTCTACAATTGTGAGGCCATAATCCACGCGAACTCCATTTTCATTGTGAATGTTTTTTGCTCTTGTCCAATTTAAATTGCATATATATTATTATTATTTTGTTTCTTTTGTAAATTTTTATTTCCACCTCCTTATTGGTCGACACTCACGAAGAGTGGTGGCCTATGTATTCGCCTGAATTTTTTTTCCTGAAATCGACTTAAAGACTCATGATTCTAGTTGATATGTTGAAATTTTGAAAAAAAATATCCATCTGTACGCTTGTGTGAACAAGTTTGTGGAGCTAACTCCTCCGAAACGGCAAACGGCAGAACTAAATGAAATTAATACACTGTTAGAGGATACCTTAAACTGTGCCTTGACGTATTTTTCATGACAATTGGTTAAGCCTTTTTAGAGATATTAATATTTTTTTCTAAAACTGAAGAAATGGCTGTAACGTTCACTCCATTTGTAATTACGAATTTTTTTTGTAAATAAGTTGTTTTGCTCTGATGAGCCATTTTGGAGTATTTATGCATCCCCCACAACTCCCTCCCCCCAATAAAACTAGACGAAAACGCAGATAAATACATTTACAGTAAAATTATTAAAGTATCACAAAAGTCTCATCTTTTTTTCCTTTTTCATTGAAGCACAAAATTAAATAGCAGACGTCGATAAACGTTCCTGTTAGACATAAGGCAATGGATTTTTTATTTTAAATCGGAGTTTCGGATTAAACATATTCTTATTATAAGAAACCCTCCAATTATTAAACCAATAAAATTAGCCTCAAGAGGGGAAAACTCAAATTTTCCATCAAAAAACTTTTTGGCGCGTTATAGTCAATAAATTCGACATTTACAGACTCCTCTCTCAGAGATGAATAATTTTTATAAATAATTTGTTTGCATATGATGAACCAATTTTGAGTTTTAAAGGGTTTTTTTTAATTAACCCTCTAGAATCCGTCCCCCCCCCCCCTCCCAAACATTATTTTTTCTTTTCATGAAAAAGTGGGAGGCTTATATGAACATACTATTCCACCATTTCAATTTATTATGACGTGAGACCATTCGTCTAATCTAAGAGTAAACGCCACTTATTTCACGGTCAGATTTCCGAAGAGAACATGAAGTATGGAGCGTCCGACTTTAAAAATAAAGAGATGCAAACTTAGAGGGATACGTTATCATTGTGTCATTTTAATTTTCGATGTTTGGCGTACTTTCTTGGTGGGGCATTTTTCTTTTTGTACATCTAATCATTCTGACTTACCGTGTACATTCTCCATTTCATAATAGAGGAGTTAAAATTTACGAGGAATGGGAAAAGTCAATATTTCTGTGAATGGCAATCGCATGTAATCTCTACTCTATATGTTTGCATAGTGTATACATCCATACATCCAACTGAATATTCTAGAGTCTAAAGCGAGAGAGAGAGAAAACTGATCTTTTTTTAAATCAGTTTTAATTTTTTTTTGAAAATAAAATTGAAGTTATTTTTTTTCTGCAATTTTACGAAATCGAAAGTTCTTGAAATTAAAGAGAAAAAAAGAAAGCAAGAAAAGTAGAAATTGAAAAGGACCGTTTGGAAAATCCTCTTCGGTTTATATCCTTTTCGAAAAACGTTCAATTTTATTTTCTAATCAATTATTTTCATCCGTAAAAGGCTTTTTCGATTCCTATCAATGACGAGGCCTTCCGTTCGCAGAGGAGAAATCATTAATCCGAAAGCGCACCGACGACGCTCCCAATCGATTTCTTCTTTTTCTTTTTTCCTCTCAAAACTCTTCCCCATACCCACCTACCCCACCTTTTTATTTTTTTATTTCTTATGCCTCTGACGCTTTTCCAAACTCATTACCGATTCGTATTTTCGGAAGGTTTTTCTTTCTAGCAAACCCGGCGGGCCCCCCCCCCCGAAACCATTCCGTTCTTGCGTTTTTGTAGTTTTATATTTTACTTTTTCTCCTTTTAATTTTCGTCCAAAACTTTGCATTTTTAAAAATTTCATTTCTCCTTGATCTTTAGGAAAAGTGCTTCGTCTATGATCGAAAGAGTCTTGTTGGCTTAGGGAGAAAATTGTAAGTCAGCAGAAACAGAAAAAGGATTTACATTGGAAGTTTTAATATTCGAGAAAGCATCCAACGACATCTCACAAAAGAGTAATAGGATTCGTTGGTCTTTTTAATAATATTTCTATGATTATTTTTAGGAAAAGTTTTTATCGACTAAATTCCCCCTTTTTTTAATTTAACAATAAATTGGAGTATATGGATCAGATTTTATTTTTTCAAACGCTTATCACTTTTATGGTCATGCCATAAATTTTCTTTTTTTACTTTATTTTTGGATGAGGCTGTTAGAACTTTTTATTTATAAAATTCAAATTATACTCGGTAAGATTTTAGTAGGCACATTTTTTAAAGCGGGCAATCCGCCCAATTTGACACCAATCCAAAGCGCAGAAGGGAAATAAGAAATGAGGTCCGAAATCATTCAAGGTAACAAATTTTACTTTTTGAGTTTTCCTTCGAAATCATAGGAATCGCCAGACTTTTCAAAATGATGTACTTAGACTGGTATAATTTAAAGCAAAAACTTTCTGATTTCTTGACATTTCAATTGCCCTCATATCTTTTAGAAGAGTTTAAATGCTGACGATGGCGCTTTATATAACCAGGTTGAATCAAAAATGCGTTGTATTTAAATAGTTTATATTTGGCTACTTATTATATGTGAGCACTAAAAATACGGGAGAGTGTCCGTTATTCAGAATGGCACTAAATATTTACTTAAATTACATGTACATCAAAGAGCAATTATTGCTAAGAAGAAATTAATCCACCCAGGGAAAGTAGCGAAAGCCCTGAGTTCAAGGAGATAAATTATACCCCTTAAAAGGTGTGTAAAAAAGCGGAACAGCAGCAAAGCACCCGCATCCACAGATTAAAAGAAGTCAGCATCTTCATCAATTCAGAATTTTGAACAGGTCCTGCCGAATGTCAGTTCCTGGCGCCGGATTGTTACGAAGCGTATGGGGAAAGTAAGGTTACAACGGCTAGTATTCTTTCAAAAAATGTTTATTTAACAAACTGACCACTACAATTTATTAAGTGATATAGGGATTATATTTCGACGCCATTGCCCAAATAGTTGTTAAGTCTAGGTAAGGCTTCTGTATCCCAGATTCATAGAATTCTGGCGCCTACTGCTGGAACCACATTCCAACCTCGTGCTTGATCTCTTCATCGTCGTGGAACTGTTGTCCAGCAAGATGTTTCTTCAGGTTTAGAAACAAGTGGAAGTTCAACAAAGATAGCAGACGGTCTACCGCTCTGGTGTTCGCATGAACATCGGTTCTGCCTCCAGAGAACTCACGACGCCATTTTGTTACATGTTGTCGACTCATAATGTTTCCATAAACGGGAACAAGTGCTTTGTGCATTTCCGCTAGGGGCTTTCCTTGTGCTTGAAAAAAACGTATGACTGAGCGCGTTTCATATTTGGCGGGATTTTGAATCGGCACAGCCATTGTAAACATGGTTACTCGAACTAGACTCCACTTAGCAATGAAGAACAGCCGCGAGAGGGAAGGAGAAGGCTAGCAGTTAAAGCCAGTATAGACAACTTTAACTAAAATATTACTTGTCCGCCATCAGGGACACGCCTTACTTTTCGGACACGCCTCGTACAAGGGACGAAAAATAGATTTATTTCAGAAATCCGGATAAAGGAAATCAGTGGCTCCATCCCGGACACTTTCTGAACCGATTGTCAAGCGCTTGCGGTTCGCACCCAAGACCATGCTCTGTTTTGAATTTGAGAGGGTGTTTCAGTGGCAACGTTTGAATGGTGATCTCCATGCCCAACAACTGCAATGGTTTTATGACGTTCCGAAGGCCCGCTATCCATCACTTATCAATCGAATACTACAACAAGACAAAGCCCACCACACACCTCCAATAGGACCAAGGCCATACTCATCTTGAGGAAACTGAAGCGTTACTCCGCCTACTATACAGCCTAGATCTTGCCCCATCAGACTACATCCTCTTCCGGCTCTTGACTCTGGACAGCGATTCAACTATGTGGAGGCGGTTGAGAAGGGTGCCGAGAGTTTTTTTGCCCCCAGATCGGCAGAATAGTACTAAAGCGGAATTGAGCTTTCGATGGATAAAGATATTTCTTTTGTTTGGCGTTACGTTTTCATTATGGCTCTAACTGTAGTTGGACCAATCTGCTCTGCAGAAGTCGCTGGATCTCACTTTCAGAAAACGTCGAGATCTTCAAAGAAATCTTTGGTAACTTTATTACTATAAAGCGCGGCCTTATATTTCATTTATGACAACTTTGGGAGAGGAAGAGATTCTTTGCGTGCCACAGATCTCGTTACAGCTTAGTTTTAGCATCCTGTGATTTTTTTTATTTCTAAGATTGAAGTCCAAATTACGAGGTACAAATTTTTCTTCCGCAATAGCATTGTAAAGGATGTTGCAAGGAAGAGGTTCCAGCGCGATTTCAAGGAATGGAGACAATCTATTCAATGCGAGGGGCAATATTTCGAAAAGGAACACAGCCAATCAGTGTTATATATTCCGAATAGTTTTATAAAATTAACTATGTCTCAATTCGTTTTGATTTGCCTGTTATGTTTGTTTACATCATGGGACTGTAAAGTAATGGAATGTGCAGAGAGAATTCCCTTTGATGTAAACGAGAGTTGCTTAATTTTCATTCAACGTCTTGTAATTTATACATTAAGCAGAGGGTTCACTTCCAATTTATTGAGTTTCATTTATTATTTCAAACAGATCCCTCCCCCCTCATTAAGTCTGAGCTTGTTGCTGTTTCCTATTTGTATTTGCAAGATTTATTTCCCCCGATGTTATTAAACGTTCACTCATGCACATTTTTAAGAAATGACCAGCTCTATCATTAACAGTAATAAATTAATTCATTTAATGTGTTTACTTTTGGGGGAGGAGGAAGGTGCAACCGCAATGAAGAGAAAGGGCTATTTCTACACAGTCCATTAATTTATAGATAATCAATGGGCTTTATGAACGCCAGTTATTGGTGGCGTTATGATTATTCACTGGCACACTCGTATTTGAATTCACAGCTGGTGGCAAGGATTCGTTGCAATCTGTAAACAGCCAATCCGTGTTTGTTGTAGTGATCAACACGTGAATGATACACGAAGACAAATATTGCTCAATTTCGTGATATTTGTCTGCTAGGAACTATAGTCGAAGACGAAGTCGCATTTCCAGACCGTTAAAAGGATTTCGTCCTATCCCTCTTCCTGCAAATTATTGAATTGCAATCGTCGTATCTGTTAAATTACTCATAAGTAAATCACTCATAATCTTCAATTTACTGGAATTCTTTTTCATTGTTGTCTTGGCCTTATAAAAGCTCAGTTAAACTAGCCGGACATCACTCAGTACTTTTGCACTGCAACCATACTCGTATCACAAAAAATGACTTTAGTGTTGAGCCTCCCTTTATTTTTTTTATTTATTTAAATTATCGAAAGTTACTTTATTATCTTTCTCTAGTCTCCGAGGAAGATCCTCCATTACACTTTGGTAAATACTCGTCGTACCTTCAGGAATTTTTTTCATTCCGCCAAGGGCCTTGATGAGTTGACTCAAAGGTTTCGGACGATGTGGCCATAGTCGTCCTATCCAATTCATCCATAACGTATTCTATAGTATCTCAGTACAAGTCAGTCAATTTCTTCAACACGTCTCCTCAAACTCCATCCCTGTACACCTACATTATTTTGTGACTTGTTGATACAGGAATGATCCAGTTCCGAACTGTTGCCACCATATTGGCAGTCAGAATAGCCCAAAATGAGAAGGTAAGCTGCAGATGTTATAGTTCCTATAGGAAACAATTTGGTCCAGTCCAAACCATGAAAATGAGCACCCATACAATGGCACCACTTAATCAGCTTGAAGCGAAGTATGGGCATCCGCCAGGCGTAACGTGACCATCTGATTGCCAGAGTGTGTACGAATATTAGTCGTTCCATATGACATGTTTCCAATGTTCCATGGTCCGGTTTCGGTGAGCTGTACACTTCACTTTCATTCTGTTTATGAACAGCATTACGGCCATGGAAACAAATGATTTCCGGTTCCCGACGAATGGTGTTCGTACTGGCGGTAATTGAAGCGGAATTCTGTAGCAATTGTTTCACCTGAAAATTTCCAATTGCATCGTTCCACATGTGCTAGCGTTCGGCTATTTCCCTCTGACATGTTCTCAGGCCTACCAAGTCGACTTTTCACTGACGTTGCTCCTTGATATTTCCAATTGATAAAAGATTCCATTTACAGTTGAATTGAGTGTGTGCAGAATGAAAAAAAAATCTCGCGTACATACTTGTTGTATAGGTAACATCTTATAATAGTAGCATATTGGAACTCTGTTGAACAACCCATACTGATCAGTAGGGATCACCGATGAGTCCAGTAACACATGTTTTTAATCATCTCGTTCAACAGTAAGTCACATGATTGTCAAGTGAAACTCTCAAGTAGCAATGCCAATGAGACCGCAAAATGTTAACCAAACTAAATGACTGAGTTTGTCGACTGCCAGCTCCTGTGATACGGTGAAAGAAGTACCACAGAGTTCCGAAATGTAACTTCAGGTACTACCAGTGCAATCACCATTCACCAGGACCTGAGGACCATTGCTCATAAGCCCCATGGTAGCAGAATCAATGTTTAAAATGATGCACAGATATCGAAACTGGACCACGAAATAATGAAAGTAGATGGTGTCTCAAACATTTCATAGCTCGCTACAACAAAAACTATTCATCAGAAAATCATAAAGTTATTGGGAATGCCTTAATTACATGATGGGAATTTTTTTCAGAGCGAAAAAAAATAGTTAGTTCCAAAAACCATCCAATAGAGGGTGCATTTCAAGATTCAATGCTGGCTAATGCAGAAACAAAGTCATAACTGTTAGCATCTTCCTGAACGTGCTTTGGTGTTAAAATTGTTTTACCAAAATTGTGAATCTGCTACTGAAGCTTTTTCGAAAATTTTGCTCTTTTAAGCCGTTACGAAAAGGTTTGTAGCGGTTTTTCCAAGTTTAAAACAGAATTTAATGTTTGCCCTTTGTTTCATGTTTAATATTGGAATGTCAACTAATGATGAAGCACAAGACTATATAGGCGCGTGCAACTTGGTTGTTGCAACTTTATTGTTGCAACTTGCACGCAGGGCCCAATCCAACTTATGAAAATGAGCCACTCAATGGCAATGGACTAAGAAGAATGATTGTGAAATTTGAAGAAACAGGCTCATTGGTTGTTCAGTCAGGAAGAGGACGAGAGCGTGTTGATCCTCAGGTAGTAGTTGACGACTTGGTCTACCGTGATCCCATTTCATCTTTAGGACAGCATAACAAATCAGGTAACATTCCAAGACATAATCTGAACAACCTTTGAACATGCTATTTTACGCTTACAGATGATAGTAGACAATGGTGGCCATCCTATTGAGCATGTTTTGTAATCATTACACAAATAAATTGTGTAGTTCATAAAGCTATAATACGCCTCTATTGCTGGTTTATGGAATAAATTTTTTTTGCTCTGGAAAAAATTCCCATCATGTAATTAAGATATTCCCAAGATTTCATGATTTTCTGATGAATAGTTTTTGCTGTTGCGCGCTACGAAATGCTAACTTTAATTTGAGACAACCTGCATCTTCTTTGGAGCAACGAATCTCGGTACATACTCTGGTAATCTAAGATAGCCGAGTTTGAGTCTGCTGTCTGTCCGGGAATGCTTCATCCTAGTGAAGTTCGAAAGAGACACTGATCCCCATTGTGGAATATAGGGCTCATTTTCATAACTTGAATTAGTTCGAGGAGACATGGAATGAAGAAATGGACTGACCTGATGAACTCACCAATGCTCTTGGGGGAGAATGGGAAAAATTCCGAAGCTCTTTACCAAAGTCTGGTGGAAAGTTTCATCGACAGTCTGCATTTCATCGATGATGAAGAAGTGAAAACTGCTTGGATTTGCTCACCGGCGGCAGACTTCTAAGAAGTGAGCATGCAGAAGTCATTGAGCATTATGACTAGTGTTTAAATGACTTTGGAAATCTTGTGCAAAAATAGTTAAAGGTATAAGGAGTCTGGTAAAGAAAAAAAAATTATGAAAATATATGTAGTAGTTTTGTTTTTATTACGAAACGGAACTTACTTTCCGAATACGCCTCGTACAACACGACGTTTCTTCATCTTTAAGGAGTTCATTAACGAAGGGGGAAATGAATCGACTGATAGATGAGCGGAATTAATGTTTAATTAATTTTTCATAATCCATTCGTTTTATTAAATAACGCAAATTTAAATTTAGGAGAAATCATTCTTATTGAATGTTTCTTGCATTTCGTTTGATGTGTAATTTTTGAAATCCTTTTCAATTTGCTTTTAGATTACTGGAGGGGACGCAGAGGTTTGATAGTGGGAAGAAGGAGCTAGGAAGGGTTCGCTGCTGCTTGATGAATGAGCTTTTGATTTTTTTGTCTAATTTAAATGAATTCAAGATGATTGCGATGACGAAGAAAGGAATGAAAGGAACTGCTAAACTAGCTGAAGCCCCTGAAAAGTTAATTTCCAATTGAAAACTTTACGAAACAAATAAAAGGATAGCAACATCGTTTGAATGAATGAGACTTGAAGAGTTTAATTTTCGGAAATTTGAATACGCAAGCTAGAATAAAAGGGAATTTGGTAAAATTATTTCTATTTTTGGGACTATTTATGGTTTTGAGACTGTTTGTTGGAGACGATATTTTTAAAGATCTTAACACAAACGTCTGCGTGTTATTTTCTTCCGTTGAAACACCAAGTGAACTGTGGATGTAAGTAATAATGATGAAGCACACTTCTCTTCTCCACAAGGAAATAAAAAAATTAACGACCGGTTTCCGCATTTCGGCCACCTCGTATCCATCATTCAGCGGAACACAATGAAACAGTCGACAATCGAACAATTGAGTATACGTTTATGTGGATAGTACGAAGCAGTGCTCCCACTAAACTCATTCTTTCTCAAAAAACATCACAGAAATTGACTGAGGTAGATGAGAAGCCTAATATACCCAAGAGGTCATCCAGGGAAAATAAGATTGACGATTGTGAGTCACAAAACAGAACAAAAATCGAAAAAACGAAAACTACAAAAGATACAAAAAACGTATAAGATAGAATGATATCACAATTTCCAGTAGTCTGGGAAAGAAAACTTTATTAATATCCTTGGAATTCACAATTAGAATGTGCTTGGGCTTTTGATAAGTTGTGTGCCATTTCTTCCACCAAGTCTTTGCTACGAGTCTTCATTTTATGCATCATATTCAATCAGGAGGCCTTGAACGAATTCTCCTATGTGCGTGAGTCATTTCAAAGTAATAATCTTGAAGAGGAGTAGCTTGTTGTTGACTCCTAGGGCATTGTTGCGACCCACGAGGGCAATGAGGCTGTATTTAGCTTTTTTTTGGCTTTGTTTCGTGCATACGTCACATGATTATTCCAACAGAGCTTTGAGTCTATTATCACGCCGAGATACTTGTAGTCTTCGAGTGACTTTGGGGGACATTTTCCAACAAAGGAGCAAAACAACCGATAATCGAACAGCACAGGGAACAATCAAACCAAGTGATCAGGAAGCAATGCTTCCACTGCAACACTATCCAAGATTTAACCAAAGGAAGTACACCGAAATAGGTAAAAAACCATATGAAATATAGTAAGTCATCCAGAGGATAAAAGGAGCCCTTTCCTATCAGGACGGTAAAGGAAGCAAGACAATCGACAAGAACGGTTTATTGTATCGGTAATGAAGTGAACTGAAACAGAGCTTTCATAATCTCACATTTCATAAACATAAGTCAAAGGATATACACTAAACTAGATAGCAAGCCTGGTGTATCCAGAAAGGTCATCCATAAAGGAAGCAAGATAAAACATAGACAATTTATACATAGCAAAGGTTAATCAAGGTAAAGAGTTGAAGGGCCAACTAAACAAAGTATGTCTGCTAACTTATCCGGGCGTCCATATTTCGTGAAGGGAATATGGTCCGTCCATCTGCATTCTTAAAAAATATTGGCAATATTTTGGAAAAACCAGATGGAAGAAACATATTTGATATATATGGGCGCCCGGATACAACTGTGGCACTAAAAGAAGATCTCAGATTATAAAAAATCAAAGTCAACAAAAATTACTTATTGTTATTTGCAAGGCCGGATGCGTTCCTCGGACTACCTGAACATTGTTGCCGGCCAAGTCCATCCTCTAGTGCTGCACTTTTACCTCCATGTGACGGCTTTATGGATGATAATATTACTTTTCATTGCGTACAGTTGGTTCAGCGAGGACGAAGATTTCGTCATTTATTCTGGCTGCCCCAGATTTCAACCCCCAAAAAAGTGTTTGGAACATGTTAGTACGACATATCCGACAGCAAGATCCTCTTCCAAAAAAATCTGAGAGAACTAAGGAATGTCTGGTGATTGCGGGGACTGCTTCACTAAATTCTTTCATCGCTAGCAGAAGTGAATTCTGACGAGTATGTTGAGAATGAAGATAGATAGTAATTAAAGTGAAACAAATTACCAGGAAACATAATGGGTTTCGTTTATTAGAATATTGCCATCTAGTCACAAGTCATTTTTGGAGGCATTATTTTTGATTCAATCCTCGTACTTAATTGTTTTCTTGTAGGGATGTATTTTAAATATAGTATACGTACTGTATCATTGTCATGTGGTTTAAATGACCATGTGTAGCGCCAATGATAATTTTTAAAAGTATTCGTCTTGTTCATAGCTACCGGAATTTTGACTTAAACTATCTGCTTAAACTGACGTGGTGATGGGGGGAATGTAAAAAGCATAAACGGTGCAAGTACATTTCATGCGTATTTTTCAGTTGTTATCCTATAAGGAGAAGTTGCTGCCCTACGGTATCACTTATTTAACCTTTGCGCAAGAAATTAAGAAAGCACGCCGTTTTGGTTTATTTCTTATTTAGGCGAGGCAATTGGAGTATTTATGGCCATCGTTAGCAACTCCTCCGTTTGCTCTTTCGGAGTTTCCGTGACGTTTTCAGGGGCCATTTGCTCGCCTTTCTTTCATAATTAAAGACAAAGAAACGTTAATGACATCGTCTTCGGTTTCTTTTGAGAACCGCATTGCGTTGCTTTTACTCAATTCTCTTCCTTCTTTCACCCGAAGGAGACCTACCACGTTGCTCTTTCTCTCTCTTCGTCTTCCTCTCTTCTTCTTTTATTGTTTCCGCTTCCTTCTTCTTTTAACTTAAACAAAATATTTTTTTACATTTTTATTTCTTCCAGGAGTTTTGAATTCTTAAATTGCTTCATTCAATCTCTCTTTTCGTTTCGTTTTTTAGTTACGTTTCTCTTTAATAACATTGACAGAATCGCTGCTGAAATTTCACATTTAGGAATATAAAAAAAATTTGATCAACAAATGTAATGGCACTAACGTAAATGTTTGGTTGTTTTGTGAGTTTATTCCATGTAAATATCACAAACACACACATACAGTCAATAACACTCTTGATGAAACGCTTAGAGGTCAATGGCACACCAGGCGTTTATCACATACATTCCCTTAGTTGTTGGAAGAGGAACTTGTCGGGTATGTCGTTTCAACATGTCCCAAACATTCTCTACCAGCATGAGATCTCGGCTCTGGAACGACCAGTTTAATGACGGAATACATCTCCCTGTTCGCTATACCACTCTGAAACAACCGTGCGCGATGAACAGTAACATTGTCGTCAATGAAAAATCCGTCACATGCAGGAAAAAATTGCAGCATTGCGGGATGGATTTTGTCGGCAGGTAGCCCATGGAAAGGATCTAACCTCCTTGCATACATCAAGGGACCCGTTCCATTCCAGCCAAATAAGCTCCATACCACAATGCCACCACCAGAATTTTGAGCTGTCTTGATAAGGCTTGCTAGATCATTGCATCATAGGGTTTCTGTGCCTACCGTCGATGCAAAACAGATTGTATCATCATTCGTCAGACTACATATCCTCATTCACGTGTCCAGTCACGACGTTCCAGACACCACAATAGACGAACTTTACTGTTCTTTGCAGAAATCAAGCTTTTTTTTATAGGCATACGACTTTGGATCCGCTTAAATTGCCGGCGCATGGTTTATGCAAGAAATAAGTCGGAAACAGCCTTGGTTAAAAATATTTGTCTATTTGTGAACACTGGATATCCCTTTCTCCGTACGGCGGTTTCATGATTGATATTCTTTTAGGCAAAGACTGTGGATCATTTTCCCATCGATTGAATACTCTGGATATCGAGAATCCAGTGAGCTGTTTCGTTGTTTCATCGTGGCTCCAGTTAGAGAAGCACCAACGATGAGTCCCTTTCCAAAATCGGTTAGGTTTTTCTTTTTCTCCATGATCAAGTTCCTTGATGAGATTCACCTAACTCCGATTCAAATAAGTACACGCTTGAATTACACGACCCAAAACTAAATAATTTACATAAAAACAAAATTTACAAACAGGTATGCTGCCCACATGTTTCTAATTCATTGACCAGTGTGTGTAGAACAGGGAATGAATGATATAACATTGAAATATATGAGGGTGATCCAGAAAGTAAAGAACTATTGTGTGTCTCACAAGGGAATCCCTTGAACATGTATGTCACAGATTTCCACCAAATTGAAATATGTTACTCATCTGAAGCTACTATAGATGCTTGCAAAATAAGAGTGCGAAATTGTGTTTCTTTCAAAATAAACCGCGAAAACGAAAAAATTTCAGCATACAAAACCATACAAGGACTCCATTGTTAAAGCGGTTAGGCTAAGTGGGGTTCCCTTTTCAGTAGAAAACAGTTGATACCAAAACAAAATTTTATTTGCGACAACACTAAAACCTAACACTATTTTTCTACATAATCGCCATTGTTAATGAGGCATTTGTCATAACGCGACACAAGCTTTTCAATCCCGATATTATACTCCTCTGCCGCCAATGACTGAAGTCATGAAGTTATTGCTTCTTTAAGCGCTTCATCACGTTGGAAGTGTGTTCCCCAAGAAACCCCTTCTTTTTTGGGAAAAGGTGAAAATCACTAGGATGTAAAGGGGATGGTCAAAAACGTCCCACTTGAAACGCTGCACTACTTGTTGTGTTGCTGCAGCTACATGAGGCCGAGCGTTGTCACGAATCAACACAATCCCTGCAAACAATATTCTAAGTCTCTTGTTTTGGGATAACGCATTTAGAAGTTGCTTTTCTGCTTTTTGAAGGAGAATGCGTGTTATGTCACTCTATGGACTGGCGCTTGGATTCAGTCATTGGGAGCAGATTGAAAAACATTGGCATTGAAAAACTTGTCTCGTTATCAGAGGTGTCTCAATAACAGTGGCGATTATGTAAGAAAGTAGTGTTAGGTTTAGTATTGTTGTAAATAAAGTTTTGTTTTGAAATTTTTTGTTTTTTGCTGAGATACACCCAATCGTTCTTTACTTTTTGGACGACCCTCGTAGGTTGTCTTTTTATAGTGTTAAATTGCAAACGAACTTTAGACTCAATCTGATATTTAAGTGAAACAGTGATAAATTGACTGAAACACTGTAGAAGAAGCAAGCATATCGGCTCTATAAACAACGATTAGTTTTATAATGGCTTTTTTTTACTCTGCATTACACTTAGTTTCATTTATTGGAAGATGACTTCATCCACCCGTAAACAATGCCAATAACCATCAAAGTTAGAGAAAGGGTTTTAAACTGGCATCTGGAGAGAAACTTTGGAATGTTTTCAACGAGCAACGCTTTCTCACCTCTTGGTTTTGGTTTCCCAAAATCCCAGCAACCAGACAGAGGGAGGGAGAGAAAGAGAGAGAGGGAGAGAGAGAATTTTGCTTTGCTTTCCTAAATTGGCCTTGTGTTGCTTAAAAGAGAAGATCATGAGGGAAACTTACAATAAAATTAAGTACGGTCGTAATGCCATATCTGTTTCATTTTATTACACCGGGAAAGGTAATTAGACTTGTAGCTCATATGATAATCTAGCTGAAAGGGAAGATCAGTAACTTGGTTTGAAATAGTGTCAAGCCATTAAAAGAGTGGAGGAGGCTTTCCATTCTCCCTACATCCCCCCCTTAGATCTCTCGAATTCCTTAATGGGCAATCTGTATGCAAATGGCACTGCACGAGCATATTGATGGAGACCGCGCTCCTCTTGTAACATTCCAGAACGTTCGTAACTTTGACCAGAATTAGTTGCTCGCTCCACGTTTTGCAGATAGCGCTCGTTGACGACGATGGAGGTCCCCCTTCTCTCTCCAACCGCACCCAGCATAGGCCTGCCCGGTTGGTGGGTGTCTGTTCTCCGCCGGTGGACAAGGACTGGATCCGCGGACAGCAGCGCCCCTAAATCTTTGTAAAGAGGAAGGAGAAGGCGACCAACAAAAGACGGAACAAGAGAATTACGGCGCCCGAAGAAGAATTGGAAGGAAATGTATGATAAGGATTAAAGGCTGTAGGTTGTTCACAGGCGACTGGTGACGGAGAACGCTGCTAGCGAAAGAGAAACGGGCCTTGTCCATAAAAAAAAGTAACGGAAGAAAAGGGACTACCCATAAACCTTTATTAATTTTTCCCGTTCTGAAAGATTGGGTCTTTAGGAACGATCGACGCTATGAAAGCAAAGAAAGAAGTCATTGGGAAAGGGCCGTTTGTTTCGACTACCTTTCATAATGGCCCTCATTTTATCGTCTCTTTTATTTGAAAATTGGGTTCAACTCCGACAACAAGATCCAGGGATAATTGAAGGCCCAATTAGAAGCTTGAAAGGGAAAGGTTTCCCACTTTCTTTTTCTTTTATAAAATTATAGGAACCTACTTGTCATTTTCTGTAGTGCAAGTGTTTAAAGGGCAAACATATTTCAACAACATTATGAATTGGAGAGTTCTCTGTACTGTCCTTCTTGACGAAGTTGAGGGAGACCTTACATTAATAGCGGAAAAGAAAATACAATA